>CAUYRH010134353.1:0-31059 GCA_963574655.1 Perodicticus potto
CCATACTGAGCCTCAGAATCAAAGCATTCTATAATAGACATACTCTTATCTGACAATGTGAATGTTACTTTCTTTGCATCATTATTATTATTAATATTTCTTAGTATTTCGATGCAGCAATCGTCTAATTAAAAAAAAAAAAATAGACAATGAACAGTGCAACTCCACGAACCAAGCATCATCAACAATGCACCCAAAATAAACCTGCAATTATTCTCTGATACATGATTTCTACTTGTTTGGCTCTGCCAAAGATCTAGCTAAAAATAATCCAGGAAATGAAACAGCAGAATGTGTGTATATTGTTACCAGGTCAGAAGGTTTTATGTCAAACTGCAAAGACTATTTAGAATCTGTGCTGGAAAATCAATAATTCAATTATCAAAAAAATAAAAATAATGACAGAAGAGAAGTATTTTTATAATTTGAGGAATATACATGAGTTTGAGTCAAAGGTGATACTGAAAATGTACAAATTGTTTTTACTTGCCACGTTAATATGGGGACCATTTGAGAGGTAAGCGAGACAAAATATTTTTTATAAATTATCTGAAATAACAAAATGCCCGCTAATAACTTTCTTTTCTCCCCTTCCCCCAGTTTTCTTTGCTTCTTCTTTTTGCATTTATAAAGAAATATTATTTAATTCAGAAGATTATAAAATATGTCTTAAGGTCACAGTTACTGTTCACAGTGGTTTGTCTTTGATGTCAAAATATACAAATGAAGAAAACATATTCCTGCTGTGTGTGATACGAACGTTAACATCCAACACATGGTGAATAAGGGTTGCAAATAACTGGACATTAGTGATCATGGTAACGAGACGGTTTAAAAAGCTAAATGTAAAAAGAAATGAAAATACAAGAAAACAATGGGGTGACTAACTTTCAGATGCAAAAGGACTTCCCAGATGTGTGAATTTTTTTTGTTTTTCAAATTGTTTTTTATTTTTATTTTATTTTATTTTATTATCTTTATCATTAAATCATAGCTGTGTACAATAGTGCAATCAAGGGGTACAATGTGCTGGTTTCATATATAATTCTAACTATTTTCATCAAACTGATTAACATTCTTCTTAGCGAAGTATCACAAGAATGGAAGAAAAAGTATCCAATGTACTCAGCCCTACTATGAAGCTAATTTATAGCTGTATATGAATGTTATAACCCAACTATATAACACAAGATTATAGGGAAAGGGGCAAGGGTAGGGAGGGGGTAGGGGAGTTTGGGGCGGAGGGAGGGTAATTGGTGGGGCCACACCCACGGTGCATCTTAGAAGGGTACAGGCGAACCTTGCTAAATGCAGAATACAAATGTCTTCATATAATAACAGATGTGTGAATGTTGAACAATGTGTTCATACCTTTGCCCTTATGAACAATAAAACATTAGCATACTTAAAAAAATCACACACAGTGGGAGACACATTGAACAAATATTGCAACAGATATGATTCAAATCTCTCATAAATTGAGTGAGGAAGAATACTACATAGACCTAGTGGAAGAGGAGCAGGAAGCCTGGGCAGAGCTCAGCAAGACACTGGCCGGGTAGCGACCACCCCAGGCTGTAGGTGGCCAGGCTGAAAAAAAAGCAATCATCACAGGTGTCTCACATGTCAGTTTAGTAATTCTTAAAAAAAGCAAACACGTCAGTGAAGCCCAGAGTGTGCCAAGATGACTTTCATCTTATTATCCAATATTCATGTCCATGTTAACATTCAATATATATTAACATACATATTTTTAATTATGGAATTTAATGCAAATTCATTGTAGAAATTTTTGTTGGGGCAAAAGGTAAAAAGAGAATATAAAGATAAGTCACAGGTAAACCATTTGTATTTATTTTCTCCACCATGTGTTTGTATTTATGTGTACATACACAGGTATTTGCATAATCATATATTTTATGTGTACATGTATAAATATTTCTATAGCAAATAAAGGTTATATTGAATATATAGTTTTTATCTTGTCTTTTTTTCTTAATAGATATTATTACCAGTTTGCAAAGATGTGCCTGTAAGACACCAATGCCTTGTTTCAAACACACCTTATCACCCTCCCCTCACATCGTCGGCTTGGGGTTCTTTGGACATTTCCTTATGGCAGGCTGCCCTGCAGAGGTTGACTTTGAACAGGTGTCCCCAGGACGGACTTGGACTGCTGCTTGGCGTCCTCTGGAGACCCATCCCTCCTGCCAGGTTGCATCTCCCTGACAGCACCCACAGGGACCGGGGGCCTCTGCCACAAGAAGCCCGTGCCTGCTCCTGGGCCAGAAGATAGAGAACAACCAGGGTCCCTGCAAACCCCTGTCCAGACACTTTCCACCTGCCCAGGGTACCCAGGGCCAGGCCTGAGGGTTGGGCTTTGCAAAGAGTGACTCATCACTGGTTCTCCTTCCAAGGAATCCCCTCCAGGGCACTGTGCTGAGCAGGCTCAGAGTGGCACGGAGACCCACACACTTCCCGTCATTAAAGATGTTTCTGCACGTTCCTTTCGGGCACCCAGTCTCAGAGCTGACCTCTCACGCATCTTGTGATGTTGGAAATTATTCTGCCCCATAGTTATTGGATCTGTCCAATTTCCCAGTTGGACATTTTCACTTCATATAAATGGAACCCTTAAGCTTTTCAGTTACTGCTTATTTAACTTTAAAAAGAACAAAAAAAAAAAGAAAGAAAGAAAGAAAAGAAACATAACTGCACAAATTAAGATAATAAAATTAGCATTTCTTTACACATAAAGAGGCGGCGTGAGCAACATCCTTTTGCTTTGATAAGTTAAGAGTTTAATCTTATTTTAGTTTTAAGAAATAGGACATTCATCTTATTAAAAATAAATATTTTATCCATGTTTTCATAATTCTCTTCATAACAGATAGCTGTTGGGATGTTTGAATGCTCCCGTCTTTTCCCATCTGGGTCTGTTACAGAGTTTGATTATTTCTTCATTGAAGTTGTTTCATCCCGCTGAGCATTAATACTTTGAATTTGTATCATTAATTTCATACCTGACCCTGAGCTATATTTTTATTACATTAAAGAGTTCTGGAGTAGACTGTATTCATTTAGAAACAAGTATTAGAACAGGGGATCCAGCAGAGTGCTGGCTGCAGCTTTCCACTTTATCTATACTGCTCCTCCTTACCACTGGCCACCAAAGGTCTGGTCTAATATTCTCTACAAGGAAGCAAGAGAGGGTCCCTATGTCCTGGGATGGACGGGTCACCACCCAGGCAGGGGCTGAGGGGATGCCATTCACAGGGCCCCCCAGGCCTCCTGCCAGCCTGCTCCTGCACTCTTCTGGATGGAACCCCTACCAGCCATCTAGGCTTAAGCAGGAAGGTTCCTGGGGACCCTGCTGGTGTCTGCGTTGTCCTGTGAATGGGTCAAGAACACAGAGGAGAGGTTCCTGGGGGGAGGGGGCTGGGAGGGCCAGGCCCACACCCAGGAGCTCCACAGTTCTTTTGTGCAGTCTTTCTGTTTTATTCACAGCGTCATTTCCACTTAATTTAATGCTGACAAGTAACCTATGCTCTGGGCATCCCCGCTGAGGAAGCGTGTTCCTCAAACATGCAGGCCTTAAATTTAAGTGTCATTACCACGTCGAAGGGGCTGGCCTTGTGGCAAAAGACTCAAAACTTACTTTGCTTTGTCCTTGAAATCTGCCCCTCACCCCAGGTGCCCCTGCCTTGGCCTTCTCGGACCATGAAGCATTTTCCTGAGCCCCCAGGCCTCACTGACTGCACGCCCGTGGGCACCATGCACGCACACACACTCACTCACACACTCAATCACACACTCACACACTCACAATCTCACACACACTCACTCATACTCACACACACATACACTCACACGCATTCACACCCACTCACACACACATATGCACACACTCACACACTCTCACACATGCACACACTCACAGTCACTCACACTCACACACTTACGCACACATTCTCACACACACACGGCCCTGTAGCCCTTTGCTCTTGGACAGGTTTTAAAATGCGCACAGGCTGCTCTTTCCCAAACTACCTACATGGGTCCAGAAGGCCTTCACATACCTGGAGGTCCAGCTGGTTGCACCTGAGCCGTGCCCTCTCTTTGCTTAGACTCCAGGCAACGTGCACACATGGACAACCTGGGACAGGAGGGGAAGCCCACAGTCCTCACCTATAGAGGAATGGACACCATGCTTGCAAAGGACAGTTATTGATTCTTATCACATTAAAAGAAAATGCTGGCAAACCTAAAGACATTTTGTGACTTGGGGGCAATTCCCCCAAGTAACTCAGTGTTCTGGAATGAGATAAGGTCAGTCACTCACTAGTAAGCATGTGTTAAACATTGATGCTTAGTAGTTCTTCATGAGGGTTGTGGGGAAAGAGCACGTGGCAATCCTTACGCAGGCAGCCCTCATATGTCATTACCTGAACTCTCCACACTTGCTGTGTATAACCTTAATAAATAGCTGTTGCAGAGGGGTTACCTGCAACTAAGGTTAGCCTGCCTCCCACAAGCTTGTACTTCTAAACCGTGTCACGCCTGATTCCTTCCTGCAGCGACTGAGACCAAGGCCATAGGGGTCACAACACTCATCATGGTCACCTGTGCCCATCTGGAAACTATGCCGGCAGGGCTTTGCGCCCAGCCCCACCAGCAGGAGCAGAAGGGAGGGGCTCAGGATGCAGAGTCCTTACAGGAGAGGGTGGTTGCAGGGAACGTGGGGCCTCGTGTGCCTGCTTGATAGTGCTGTAACTGGCAGCAGAACTGTCCGAGACTCTTGTGAGTAGCAGTGACCAGCACATAGCTGTCCCGACACCCAGGATTGTGTGAGGGCGAGTGAGGAGCAGGCGACCTTCCACAGGGCCGGCCGCTCTCCAGGGTGCGTGTGTGGTGTGAGTGTTCCCTGCCCCTGGTGGCCACCCCAGGTCCTGGCTGAGACAGCTCTTGCCGTGCAGCTTCCCTGGCTCTCTGTGTGGTTCGGCCATGCCAGGACACCCAGCTGACTGCACAGGGCATCTGAGCAGCTCATCTGTGTCCAGCCTCTGGAGAGGCTCCTTAAGAAGACCCTGGGTTTTGAGCTGGGACAATGGGGCTTTCTGGAAACATGCTTCCAGGAGGACTCAGGAGAGGGGACCGTCCTTTCTTGGCTCCTTGAGTCCGGATTCCAGACTTGCTTTTAGCTGCAGAAAGCTACCGGGATCTGAACCGCACCTTTGCTGGTAAACTGTCACTGGCACTGATACACACTCACACACGTACTCCACTCATGTACATGCTCACACACTCGAGCTCACACATGTACACACTCATGCACACTCACATACTCATGTACAAAACTCAAACATTCATGCACATGTCAACATACCCACACATTCACGCGCACTCACACACAAGCATGCACTCTCCCACTCACATTCACGCACACTCACACACATGCACACACTCAGGCACACATAAGCAGCATTCTCATGCACACTCATGCATATTCTCACAAGCATGCACTTTCCCACTCACATACCCTCACGCACACTCACACATATGCACACACCCTCACACACACAAGCAGCATTCTCACAGACACACACACACACGCACGCGCTCATGCACACATTCTCACAAGCATACACTCTCACACAAGCACACTCTTTCCACTTCTGCTGACCTTATGAGAAACCAGTGCGTGTGGCCTCCTCCTTTGTCGCCTGGACTGAGGATATGGTCTTGTGGGAAGATGAGGGCAGCAGAGCTGAGGGCAGCCTCGGATTCCCGTCAGCCTCCAGCCCAGGACATCGCAGAGCCCAGGCTGAGTCCACCATGTGGCCTGGGCCTCGAACACCTAGACCTGAATCTGACCTGGTCTCTGACAACAGGGAAGACCTGCAAACTCCATCACCAACCTCCCAAGAAGACACTGTGTGCTCCCCAGAAACCAACCCAAGTGCATGGAGCCAAACAGGCCGTCCTGCACGGGCCCGGGATTGGTCACAGCACCTGCAGGGCATTCCAGCGACACTACTGCAGTCTATAAATTACTGATTTTAAGTTCTGGGCAAAAAAAAGAGAGAGAGAGAGGGTCCCGCTCAGGAAGGAGGATTGACGACACTGCAGGTGTGAAGCCTGGAAGGCACCGGGTGGAGTGGCTGGGACGCCGCCCTTGAGGACTCCTGGTCATCGCTGAGCTAAAGACAGATGCACACCAGGGGGAGCACTTTGGGGTGTCTTGCCTATAAGTTTTAATTACATTTTCTGTTGGAGTTGCTTTTCTAAATAATTAGAAATAGCAGCTGTTGCATGATCTCAGCCCCTGGTGACCCGGGCTCCGGTTGACGGCCGGGCAGGCTGGTGTGCTGAGTCACATCCATTAACTGAGCTGAATGCAACACTCGAGAGCCACAGCTGGAACTGGCCATAGGAGCCAACTAGGCAGGGCCACATTCATGCCATTGACTTACTTCTCCTGAGTGTCCCTAACGCACCAGCTTATGGAAGAAAAAGAAGGTGCTTCTTGTTTTCAGTGTGGGGAGACCGATTTCTAGCTATTGTCCCATGGCTGTGGTCATTGATATCACACCCAGAGGCCCCCGCCTCCCGGCCTCCCAGCCTGTGCCAGCCCCTCTATGAGGACTTCTGCAGGGTTGCTGCTCAGATAGGGTCGGGACCCCATCCCTGCAACGTGGCCTTCACATGAGGCTCCAAGCCTGGCAGGAGTATTAAGATGCCTCCTACCTGGTGGAATGCCTGTCCCTTGCTTAAGAAGGGGAGTGGTCCAGCTGAGCTCAGATCTTCTGCCCAGCTCTCTTAATGGGCATCTTAGCAGAAGCAGAGGTGCTGGGATGGGGAGACAGCACCACCTTGCCCCCAAAAGCAGCCCCGATAGTATAAAGTTTGCAGAACCTCTGATCTCCCGAGCCTTGGAGAGTAAGCTCAGGTAGTTCCTAGCCAATACAAGATGGATGTGGGAAATGCGTGTTCTCCCAGGTTTCCTTAGGGGACTCAGGGAAGGACTGCTCCTCAGCTTCTAGAAAACCATGTCTCTGGAATTCAAGCACCAGAACTTGATGCTTCTCTTCTGAGGGTCAGAGGTGAGTGCCAAGTGTCTTGGGAAGGCCTGAGAGGTGTGTTTATGAAGAGGGGGAAGAGGGTCTTCCACCCCAGCCCCCAACTGCAGGGCTGTCTCAGGGTTCTCACCAGGTGGCATAGGTGTCACTGGTGGTCCTTGACCCCCAGGTGTAGATGAACCAAACTAAAATCTCGAACTGCCCCCTAGCCAATTGAACGGACCCCGTCTTGGCAAAGGAGACCCCAGAAAACCTCTGAAGCTGAGCTGTGGGCCGTGAGGAGAGGGGTCAGACCTGCCTGGTCATGCCCCCTCCCTCTGGGCGATGTCCTGTGTAGCCCAGTAACAGGCCAAAGGGCCACACGTCAGGGTCCTGAGTTTACTTAACAGATCACTGGAGTCGGGGTGTGTGTCCAGGGCCTTGTCCCTGATGAACGGACTTCCGCTTCTGAAAACAAACCTTTGGGCAAAGCTTCATTCCTTTAGCTAGTCACAAATCATAGCATCTCTGAACCCACCTATAACCTGTAATTCCCCACTTGGAGGTGTCCAGGTTTTCTCAACGCAAGGCACACCTTCCAATATTGATTTATGACTTTACTTGTAAAAATGCATAAAACCAGATTGTGACCCAAGAAACCATAAGGAATCCCTCACTCAAGGCTTCCTGGGCGGTGCCTGTGGCTCAAAGGACTAGGGCGCCAGCCCCATATGCCGGAGGTGGTGGGTTCAAAGCCAGCCCCAGCCAAAAACTGCAAAAAATAGAAATTTTTTTTTTTTAAAAAAAAAGGCTTCTTGACTGTGGCTCTAGGCTGTGGTCCTCACACTTGGCTCAAAATAAACCTTTTTAAATTATTTTACAGAGTTTGGCCTCTTTTCCATTCATACACGTCACGGACAGTTCCCACATGCACAATTCCCAGGGCGTCCCGTGCCCCTGTCTCCCTCCAGACGCGTCCCCCGTGCATCGCTGTGCCTGAGCAGGGCTGCACTGGGTGGTGGTGTGCTGAGGTCACAATCGATGAGACGGGGGGCGGCGGGGCTTGGGCTGTTGTCCGGCGCTCTCTGGACCCTCATGACGGGTGCCTCATGTTCACAGCATGTCCTGTGCTGGGAGATGTCAAGGAAGTGCGACCACCTGCCTGCAGGAAGGACCTCAGCTCACGCGGCACCTGCTCCTGCTCCCCTGGGCACCCCTCCTTTCCGTGTGACCGGCACCACCCACCCCCTTGAGGAAACACAGTGGCACGTGTCATCCATCCAGGTAAGATACACCATCTCTGGGGATGGTTTGTATTTTGACAGCCCACAGAGTTTCTTCCAAGAGAAGCTTGGCATTTGTCTGGTCAGCAGGTCAGAGGTAGATGTGGCCCCTACTCGGTGGTCCTATGTCCGTGGAGTTCTCAGGGAGCCCATGTCCGCCCCTTCATCCGCTCATCCTCCCGGCACGGGGCCCTGCTCAGGTGCAAAAGCACAGGGTGGACAATCACGGAGGACTGGACAAGCCAGGATGGAGGGGCTTGGCTGGGAAGAGGAAGGGGCCAGGAGGACCCCTGAGTGCACAGGTCCACGCAGGTGCCAGCCAGAAGCAGTGTGCAGACCTGGTGTCTACGGGGCAGGAGGGACAGTGCCCTTTCAAGTATCTGGGGTTGACCCCAGAGAGCTGGTCTGCCTGAATTAAGGTGCAGGAGGTGCCCCAGCTGGACATGGCCCAGCCCGTCTGATGGAGTCAGGTGTTCTCTGAAAAGAGACATCCCTCAGACACATCACCTGTCCCCCTTACACCAGCAAGGGCAAGAGAAACGCCAGGAACAGGTGCTGCCCCCTTCTTAACAGGACTCCAAGGCTGCCCTCCACCTCTGCCCTGCCGGGGACTCTGAGCATCGCTGATGCACCTGCAACCCGCGGGCCTGCAGGTGCCAGCCCAGAACTCCAGGAGCCCTGGGAGGATGTTCAGGGAGAGCAGCACACAGCTGCTGGAGTGCACCCTGCTGTCACTCTGCCAAACGCACATGCACAGGGACACACACGTGTGGACACGTGCAGGTGCACACAGACACACACGCAGAGACACACACGGACACACAATATAGTACACACCTGCAGAGAGACCCAGACACGCAACATACACCCACACACGTGCACATAAAATATAGTACACGGCCTAGACACACACATGCACCCATGCATAGACACACATTCACACACATGCAAACAGACACACAGTGCACACCAGACACATAAACAGACACGTGCAGAGACACAGGTTCACACACAACAGACACAGATGAACAATGTACTTCCACACACACCACGTCACACACTGATCCACACATACAGACATATGTCTACAAGGGCAGATGCACACGGACACACACGCGACACAGTCATATGATGGGCATCCACTACATACACACACAGACACGCATCACACACGCAGACACAGAAGGCACAGCCACCCACATCTCACTAGTCCACACACAGGTGCAGACACCTGCTCACACTCACACACACAGACAGACATGTACACACACATCCCCACACAGGCACACACAGAGACACACCCACACACACTCACACACATGTGTACACACCTGAGGACACGTGTCCTCTGGGACTGGGGCTCCGCCTGTGCAGCCACTGACCGAGTTCTGTGACAGCCGCCTCCCTGGGCATGTGGTGAAGCTTTGGACAGAGTGTCCCCAGGGTGTGGGGCTCTCAGCTTCAGCTTCAGTTGTCCAGTCCCAACTCAGCAATCAGGGCAGCCGGCAACTTCCTGAAGACGAGCTTTGCCTTCACCAGCAGCTCTCAGTAAACGCTCACCCACACGCATGCACACATCGTCCCCGAGTGCTCCTGCAGACACAGACATGTGTGAAGGAGACAGGTGCCCTGCACTGGACCTGCAGGCTACCCCTGTGCCAGGGCGTCCCACACCCGGAAACCCTGCAGACACTCACACACATACAAACACACATGTGCCCACTGTGCACACGCAGACACACACACAGACACACACAGGTGCCCACTGTGCACACGCTGACACACACACATGTGTCCACTGTGCACACACAGACACTCACACACATACACACACACATGTGCCCACTGTGCACATGCAGACACACACACATGTTCCCCCTGGCACTCACAGACACACACATACACACACACATGTGCCCACTGTGCACACGCAGACACTCACACACATACACACACACATGTGCCCACTGTGCACACGCAGACACTCACACACATACACACACACACGTGCCCACTGTGCACACGCAGACACACACATGTGCCCACTGTGCACACGCAGACACTCACACACGTACACACACATGTGCCCACTGTGCACACGCAGACACTCACACACGTACACACACACATGTGCCCACTGTGCACACGCAGACACACACACAGACACACACACGTGCCCACTGTGCACACGCAGACACTCACACACATACACACACACATGTGCCCACTGTGCACACACAGACACACACACATGTGCCCACTGTGCACACACAGATCTAAGCGTTTGACCCTTACATAAAGCACCCTTGTTAGCGCTCTTCAAATTACTTACCAGCACACACAAATAAAGGTATAAATTGAGTAACCCCAGTTAAGATAGCTTAACTGAAATTTATTTTTAAAGAAATATATGTCGTGTTTTCCAGAAATCAATGCACTTCTCTGGGAGCAAGAACTTTCCACAGACACATTTTTGGCTGGAAATTTCTTTAGAGTTTCCTGCATAGAGACTTGAGTGCCACCTATGGAATGATATTAGAGCCAAATGTTTCCTCAAAGCAAGAATTAAGGAGGGAAATGGCAGGAGGAGAGGAAGAAGATGGGGAGTTGAAGAAGAAATTTTAAAAGGAAGCAGGTGTTTCAGCTTCTGCCTTTTGAGACAATTTCTGCCTGTATCGTAGGAGGGTTTTTAAAGGAGGTTTTAAATTTTATTATATCTCTTAGTTTATATTATAAATTTAATTAAATTTAGTTTGTGAAAGCTCTGAATTTTTTTAAAGATAGGTTAAAAAAATAAAATTTTATACAATAGCAAAAACCAGTTATAAAGATAGACTTACTCACAGACGGGCTGGCTTTAAGTTACTGGCTTTGTATCTTGGGTCCGGCAAAAGCGAAATTACTTCAAGAACAACTTGGATAGTTCCAGATCTTCCTTACCCTAGAGGACAGTGAGGCAGCTTCACCCTGAGTCCTCCCAAACTTTGTTTTCTTTAATCTTCTGGGCTGGCTTTTGGTTAACGCTGTGAAGATGGACAGGGTTGCACTTCTGACCATTTCATGAAAGGTTTCTCTTTCCTGTTTCTGCTTGTGCCCTCCTGGTCGGCAGTAACCATTTTCTTTTCACGATGAAAAGGATTTTAATTGCAGTGATGGGAGGGAGTGTGCCTCACTTGCACGGAAGCCTTTCTGCTTGTATTTACATATAGGTTGCAACTGTCCCACTTGTAATTTGTATCATAAATGTACTTGCTATGAAAATACTAGGACGGAAAGCAGAGGGCAGCCTACCACGTACAAACGCAATCACACTCACACACACACGCAGAGGGGAAAAAGCGAAAAAAGGATGAACAGCATAAAAACAGCTCGTGTCAGCCTTAAAAAAAATCCATCTGTGATCACAGATGAAACATTTCCAATCTCATAATGGGTAGATTGCTGGATTTTATTACCAGCCACGCAAAGCAAGACCCCATCCAAAGGAGAGCGGCTCAGAGGTCCCAGTTTTCCATTAAAATAATTTCAAAAAGCTTTTTTTTCTCCCATTGAAAGAACCCATTTTGCAAGATGATTTAACTCAAAATCTGCTGGGAGTAACCCTTGACATAAAGTCATATTGTGTTGGAGTTTAGTCCTAAATTCATACATCAATTATTTACTGTCAACGCCGATTGTATAAGTGTAGAAAATTACTAGGAATGATATTTTCTCTCAGGCAGAAAAAATGTGATACAGCAGATCTCCCCACCTAATGTGCCGCCCGTGTCCGGGTCCAGAATTATTTATGCATTAGAAAACAGCGGCCGGGGAAAGGATGGAGGGGAGAGAGCAGCAGACACATTATTTTAAACCTTTCATAACACCCATAAATATTTCATAACAAATAAATAAAGAATGTCAGGCTTGTGTGGAGACAGCTGTAGGGGCACGGTTCAGTGCCCCGCGAGCTCTGGGGACCCCGCGCTTACCCTGGGTTAAGCCTCCATTTCTTTTTAATCATCCACTTAGTGCATTCTGGGAAGGGCGCAGGTGAGCCTGCAGGTGTGCACGTGAGGGCCGCGTCCCGGCACATTGCAGCATCTTACATTTTTTCAGACAGAAACACAGAAAAAAAGATCTTCCTTATGTGTCTAGAGATTGTGTCAGAAGGCTTGTCTCTTTGGCCATGTTGCCTCTACAATTTCCCCCCCAAAGAAAAAAATAATATTTTTACAGCTCTTCTGAGCCAATATTTGAGGCTAACACCATTTAAACTGTACCACAAAATACTTTCCTCAAATGCAGCCGCTGCACTTAGGGAAGCACAGGGCTCCCTTTCTAAAGTTTTTGCCTACTTTGTTCTTAAATCAATGGAAACCCTTCATGGAAAAAAGCAATGAAAGGAGAAAAAAGACCAAATGGAGAGGAAAGATGAAGGCGCACGCGTCAGCAGAGCACAGCCATGGGGCGGGGGAGGGCACGAGCAGTGCGTGCGTGTGTGGGTGCACTGCCTGCGCACACCATTTCTGCACAGGGCCGTGCTGCCCTGGGGAGAGGGCTGTTCACAGTGAAGCGGAGAAGCAGCTTTCAAACATGCCAGGAGCCTGGGTTTCCCAAGGGTCAGAAGGAGAGGAGGGGTGCACAGTAGGAGACCGAAGGGCCCTTCCACTCTCAGCCTTCCATCCATTCTCCTGGCCACCTCACAATGTGCTCTTGCTGGCCATGGCTATTCGGTGCCTGACCTCCTGCAGCAGGGCCCAGAGGTGCTGAGAGGACCCCGTCCCCAAACGAGGATGCCTCCTGTGGCTCTAGGTCACTGGCATAAACTAAGTGCAGCTGTCATTGGGCAAAGGCCAGGCCCAATTTAGGGTACAAGTGAGGCCACCTGCTGCAGGACGGCATAAACCACCACATGCTAGTGTAGGCCCTGCCTGGGTCCGGTGCCTCTATGAGACCCCGAGCCATAAAACTCGGAGTCCCCTGATGGCCCTTTACAGTCCCCCAGGCAGCCAAGGTCCATGGGGACCTGGGCTCTGCCTGGAGCTGTGTGAATAGGACCCAAATGCAGGCTGACGTGGGCATGGAGGGGCTGTGGCCTGCTCACGCCTGTGGCAGGCCTGGTCATGGGACCCACTGCTCCACCCCCACCCTGGCACCTGCTTTTCATCCTCTGAGTATCCTGGAGGTGCTCCCAGGGGGACCCCTCACCCTAGGGCTCTTCCCGAGTCCCCTAAAACTGTAGTTTAAATGCCATGTCCCCCCAAATCCATATGTGGAAATAAGACCATGCCACTTGGAGGTGGTGCGTTGGGGAGGTAATTGGGCAGGAGGGTGGGGCTCTATTTTGGATCAGAGGGCCACAAGAGCCCCTGGCCCTTCCTCCACAGCGTGGGGTCCCAGGAGGGAGACAGCCCTGAGTACTCAGGAGAGGCCTCCCCTGCCCACTCCCGGCCCTCAGATCTGTGGGAATCACCTGTGGTCAGTAGTCCCCGGGCATGGCCTGTGCTGACGTTTGGGGACAGGGTCTGGAGCCCAAGCTGAGACCCTGTTCCCCTGGTCCCCAGCGAGTTAGGAGGCCCAATTCTCTGCTCCAAATCCTCTGGTGCTTTCCATGACTAGAGACCAGGAGTTCTCACAGACCTTGTCTTCCGTCTCCAGCTTCTGCTCTGGGGTTGCCCACCCAGCTTTAGGAAACAAATCTCCTATTTTCTGAATTCAGGGAGAAAGATGCATTGTGAAAATTCTTAGGAGTCATAGTTTAAAGTTTTAATAAACCTCTCATTAATATTTAATTTTAGGATATAACAAAGATCTCAAACACCCTGCTAAATATTTATTTCATTAATACTTAAGTGCACATTTATTTTTGCTAATTATTGCACAGGCTGCTGAGGTTCATCTACTACGAGCGCGTCAATGATTGTTGTGAGCTGAGAAGGAGGCGAGGCCAGGGTGCAGAAATAGCACTTGGCTTTCCCCAGCCCAAGGAGTGCATGTAGGGGTCTCTGTGGAGGGTTGCACCCTCAGCCATCCCAGATCCAGTGCCTGTTCACTGCTGGGGTGCAGGGACACACCTCGCCCATCACCAGAGATGCCCCAACTGCCTGCACGTGAGATTCCAACAAAGGAGATTTGCAAGATGTCATTCTTGGAGAGACGACAGGTAAGGTTTAGCAGATGGTAGGATGACCCAGAGAGAAGGGTGTGGTTGGCAGAGAGAAGGACCAGTTGAAAGGTGAGGGGAGGCCACCAAACAGGGCAGAGAACCCTGGGGCTGGGCCACAGGCAGCCTTCTGCCTCTGCACTAGGTGTGCAGGGGCCCAGGGTCACCTCCCTCAGGGACTAACTTCCTATAGGCCCTGTATTTACTTACACTCCCTCCTAGCTCCCAGAGTACATCCCACCCAGCAGGGGGTGCTTTTTGTAGACAAAGTTTTCCTGAATATCAGTTTCAAATGCAGGTTGCTAGAAAAGTTAAGGGCACTGTTTTTACTTTTTAAAAAGTTTTTCATTTCTTTTTGCTGTTGCTTGCTTAGTGCCAAACTTTTAAAGCAGGAAATTTTATTTTCACAATATTAATACAGATAACATAAAACCTTAGAAACTGGGCTGGTGGTCTACCTGGAATTCGCCAGTTATTTCCAAGTATAACATGAAGGGTTTGTTAAATATTTAAAGGAAAATGTGTCATATTTTATTTAGATGTTCAGGCATACGTTGATGTCCTATGACTCTCTTTCTGATGTGCCTTTGAAAATTTAAGCCCAGGAAGTTTCCAGGGGCGTCCAGTACGGTCCGAGAGATTATCCTCCCCAACTCCTCCTTCACAGACTGGGGGAGAAACCAGCAGTTTTTCAGTGTGAGAAAGAAGCTCATGGAAATGATGGGGGAAGTGGGGTGAAATTCTAAGGTTTCCAGGGCCTGACCCGCACCTGGAGAGCAAGCTGGAATTGTCCAAAGATTCTTCACCCCGGGATGCAGAGAATGTGTTCTTTATGAGACTGTTCCGGGAAATGGAACCCTGTCCCTATGAGATGTTCCCAATGCTCCACGGAGGACTGAGCCAGGTTGGGGCCCCAGGGGTGATGCCTCTGCCAACCCCAAGCTGTGGTAGCCTCTCCACAGTCAGCGGGACTCACCACCATCTGCGCTCAGCATCTTAGCTCCGTCCCAACCAGGTAGCACTCGCCAGTGGGTGGCTTCTCCAGACAGCACACGCAGAGAAGTGGCTTCTCCTCAGTGACTGTGTCTCAGTGCTCCCCTCTCTTGGGAGACCAGCGTCACACTGGCTGAACCTACAGCCCGGGGTATAAATGCCCATGGTGTCAGCTTCACTGAGACTTGTCACCAGCCCTTACTGTGGGCCAGAGAAGAGGAGCGGTTCAGAACAGGGCCGCGTGGGCTCCCTCCTAGCACAGGGCACTTCTATACCTGCTCAGGTGGGAGCCACCTCTTCTCAGACAAGTGAGGAGACCACACTCGGGTCCCGCCGTCTGATGCAGGAGGTTGCAAAAGGAGTTCCAGTGTGCTAAGACATGTCCCCACCCCGTGTGCCTCCATATTGATTTGCATTAGTTACTGGGAGGCCTGTAAAGGGACTTAATTGGTGGGGTCTCCTGTCTCCTCCAAAGCGTAGATATTGCCTCACCTGTACCTGCAGACAAGTCCCCATTTGTGCACAGGAAGTTGTATGGACGTGGGGTCCTCAGGGGTCTGCACAGTGAAGTTCAGGTCCCTTATTTATAAAACTACTTGTCTTGGCTCGGCGCCTGTGGCTCAAGTGACTAAGGCGCCAGCCACATACACCTGAGCTGGCAGGTTTGAATCCAGCCTGGGCCCACCAAACAATGATGGTTGCAACCAAAAAATAGCTGGGTGTTGTGGCGGGCGCCTGTAGTCCCAGCTACTTGGGAGGCTGAGGCAGGAGACTCGCTTGGGCCCAGGAGTTGAAGGTTGCTGTGAGCTGTGACGCCAAAGCACTCTACCCGGGGCGACAGCTTGAGGCTCTGTCTCAAAAAAACCTGCTTATCTTAAGACTAATGCTGACTGGCTTGTCCTTGTATTAGATGGTGCCATGCTAGGCAGGTGTCCAGCAAAACATGAGGTCACTGCTCACTTAGGACTTCCAGTAGTGTTCAACCAAGAATCAAGTGACATGGAGCAAGTAGAAATGCTCAGAAAGTGTGCAGGTGTCCACAACCCAGACAACCACAACCCAATCTGGCAGCCCAGATTGCCAAAGTTGTGGAAGAAGTATCAGCCATTCATACCTCATAGGCTTCATAAAGATATGAAGCTTTATCAGGATTGCCAGCTACCACAGCTCATGTCCAAGGACATCAGGGTTTGACAGCCTCATTTCCATTGCTGTTGAATAGATACCACCTCCACCTCCTCCTCCCCAGCCCCCCTCCTCCGCTTCCTCCTCTTCCCTCACCCCTCCTCTCCTCCTCCAAGGAGCCCCACAGTGCCATGGAGCAGCCCCTCCAGGGTGATGATGAGGAAGGGCTGGAGAGGAAGAGGCAGAGGTAAGTATCCAGGGGCTTCCATAGGGCGCTGCAGGTGTGGAGACTTCCAGGAAGGGAGATCCTGCAGGGCCCTGAGGACAGAGCATGGAGCTGCATCAGCCGAGGAGGGGATTCATTCTTGGGGGCAGACTCGACCCCCAGCAGAGATAACTTTAAGAAGGGCGATGCTTAGCGGAGGGAGTTTTGTTCTCCTTAGCTAATGAAAATGGGTTACTCTAGTCCCTGGTGTTTGCCTTTATTTGCCTGCAGGACGAAGGCTCTCCCTGTGGGGGTGGCTAGCCAGCCAAGTCTCCTTGGAGAACAACTCAACACCCCGGGCAGAGCGGATCCCAAATTCACTCTGACACGTGAAGGGCATGGCAGCCACCGCTCCCGTCTCTATGACAAGAAAAACCAAGGAAAACTGAAAATGAGCGACTTCCTTGTCAGAGCAAGCCTCTGCTCTGGAAATCTGGAAAGACAGGGAGGAAGGCGGGGGGCCACCAGGACCTGCTCACCACGAGAGCCTTCGATGCAGGAACAAATCATGGAGGTCTGAGTGGCTTCCTGGAGCTGATGGGGAATCCTGAGGGCCGAGTCTCCCCAGGTCCCACACCTGTGCCTTTAACCCCCAGGAATCTCAGCAAGACCCACTGGTGAGAATCTGGGAGGGACCCTCTCCCAGCTCTGCGGAGGAGGGAACAGCAAAGCTGGGAACACCAGGAACATGCCCTGTGTGTGCCAGGAGGCTGCTCTTCTCAGCCCTCGTGTCCAAGGAGAGGAAACATACTCTACATGAAGAATCATGTGGTGGCAGCTTCCCACGGACGACAACCCACTTCATCATTAGATCATGAATGCTTCCCCCCCCCATACTTGTCACCATGCCACAAGTGTCTAGAATAGTGTGTTACTGTGGGTTTCAGGGAAAGAGCTGGAAGATGCAGGCTCTCTGAGGAGGAGTCTCCGGGATTCCAAAGTCAGGAGGAGAGACAAAAATATGAGCTAGAGAGGACTATGAAGCCTCAACACTCATAGCTAGAAAAACCTCAAATAAAGACCAGCTCCCAGGCACATTTACTTAAATATCTACACTAGTGCCTGTTTATCTCAGATCCAGTATAACAAGTCTGGCTTTAACCAAAACCGTCCAAGGCAAGAGAAAATACCATCCAAAAAGATAGAGGAGCACAGACCCAGACTCAGACACGGCCCTGATGAGGGAATTAGCAGATGGGGACTTAAATAACAGAGAAGATATGTCAGGAATGCTCTTGGGAATGGTGGCGTGCAGCAATGACGCAGAGGGAGGGAACTGAGTGACGGATCCTGAGACTCAGAAGAAACTGCCGCGCACAGAAAACACTGCAGCAGAAATGAAGACTGCTCATCAGTACGTCCAGCATAGCCAAGGAAGGAATCAGAAGACCTGAAGACAGGTCAAGAGCAATCTACTACAAAATAAAAACTAATTTAAGGATTGTGGGAAATTTTCACAAGATGTGTCTACATGTAATTAGAACACTAAAAGAAGGAAAAAAAATAAAGTTAAGCAGAATAAATGTTTGAAGAATTTTATGATGTTTGTAACAGACTCTAAACCGCAGGTATAAGAAGCTGAGAGAACATGAATGAAAAGGAGAAGGAGGAGGAAGAAGAGGTGGGAGGAGAAAAACACACCAAGGCACACCACTCTCAAACAATAGGAGACCAAAACAAAAAGAATTCCTTGAAATAAGCCGAGAGTGGGGGTGGAAACACCCTACCTCTGGAAGAACTAAGATTGCTCACCAGAAATGACATAAGCAAGAAATAAGTGGGGTGAAATATGACATAAGCAAGAAATAAGTGGGGTGAAATATTTCAACCATTAAAACAAACAAACAAAAACTCTAGAATTCTATAATCAGTGAAATTAACCTTTAACAGCAAAAAAGAGAGAGAGAGAGAGAGAGAAATGGATGCCTCCCACCCAAATTTCTAAATTTATCATGCCCTTAAAGAAACAATGAAACAAACTCTTCAAGAAGGAATAGGACATCAGTCAGAAACTCAAATTTATGTTAAAGAATACAGTCAGAGAAGGAGTAAAGGAAGGTAAAATGTCTCAGGGGACGATAGTAGATGAATCAATGAAATAACAGCAATGTCACAGGGATGGTGGGTCCCTGCACTGCACATGCAGTGGGGGAGTGTGTGTGTAGCTGGACTTAGATTAGTTAAAATATATGTGATAAACTTTATGGCAACCACCATTTTTGATATGCTAAGAAAGAAGATAAAATAGAACCTATAAAATGCTCAGTTTATACCAGAGAAGTCAGAAATAGAAGTCTTCGACAATGAATAAAAAAACAATTTCTAATATGGTTAATATTAATCCAACTAGATCAATAATCACTTTAAACGTAAGTGGTCAAAATACACCAATTAAAAGAAAGAGATTATCAGAATGTATTAAGTGAGTTGAGTAAAGAAGACTCGAACATAGGTATTGTCTAAAAGAAATCCACTTTAAATACAAAGACACAAATAGACTAAGGTAAAGAGATGGAGAAAGGCCATACAAAGTGCAAAGTAGACTTCAGAGCAAGGGCAACCAGCAAGGATAGGTCAGCAGCTTATGTGCTGATATAGAGCCCATTTCAGAGGAGATGAAATGACCCTACATGAATACACACCTTGTCCACAGACTGCCAAATACGGGAGGTCTAAACTGAACCAGCTGAAAGGAGAAATAGACCATCTCACTGTTACATTTGGAGACTTCAGCAATCCCTTCTCAGTCACTGACAGATCAAGAAAGCAGAAAATCAACAAAATTATAATTGGCCTGAACAGCACTATCAATTTATTCATCTAATTATATTTATAAAATATTCCATCCAGCGACAGTGGAATGTGTGGTCTTCTCAAGCAGATGGAACGTTCACCAATATAGATGCCATTCTGGGGTACAGAAGGCACCTTAACAAATTGAAAAGACTAGAGATCAGTCAGTGTGTTCTCAGAAGACAATGAAATTGAACTAGAAATCAATCACAGAAACATAGCTGTAAAATTTACAAATATTTAGAAATAAAACAATAACATGAAAGTCACACAATTTTCAAGATAAGTTAAAAAATTCTTTTTTGTGGTTGCCAAGGCTAGAGTGCCATGGCATCAGCCAAGGTCACAGCAACCTCAAACCCCTGGGCTCAGGCGATCTTCCTGACTCAGCCTCCTGAGTAGCTGGGACTACAAGCACCCACCACAACTCTTGGCTGATTTTTCTATTTTTAGTGGAGACAGGGTCTCACTCTTTTTTTTTTTTTTTTTTTTTTTTGTAGAGACAGAGTCTCACTTTATCGCCCTCGGTAGAGTGCCGTGGCATCACACAGCTCACAGCAACCTCCAACTCCAGGGCTTAGGCGATTCTCTTGCCTCAGCCTCCCGAGTAGCTGGGACTACAGGCACCCGCCACCACGCCCAGCTCTTTTTCTGTTTTACAATTCAACCAAGGCCCGGTTTGAACCCACCACCTTCGGTATATGGGGCTACTCAATGATCACTCTTAATCAGGCTGGTGTAGAACTCCCGAGCTTGAGCAATCCTCCCACCTCTGCCTCGTGTCAGGGATTCTTCAGGAAAGCTGGAGGGGGCCCAGGGCCTTGGCTTCTACATTAATCAAAACCAACAGTGCATAGTAAGAACTATGCACCAACATCAAGTAGGATCTATTTTGGGTTTGCAAGTCTGGTTCATTATTTGAAAATCAATCAATGTGATTCTTCAAATCAATAGGTTAAAGAGAAATAATATGATCATATCAGTTAATTATATGAATGATTTGATAAAAATTATTGACAAAATCCAATACTAACTCATAGGGAAAACATTCAGTAAAGTATAAATAGATGGGAAATTCAACAATTTGATTTTTTTAAAAAATCTACGAATACAGGTAAGTAACATCATACTTAAAAGACAAAAAGCAGATCATTTTCTTCTAAGATGAAGCAAATGCTACTCAAAGTTTGGTAAGTTTTCCCCAAGACTTAATCAATGAGAATGAAGAACAGGGACAAGTGGTTTGAAGAAAGGAAAGAGAACTTTATTAATTTTCCAACAGATGAAAAGGGCAGCATACTATCAACTCAGACCACTGTCCTGTCCCAAACAGAAAAGCAGGGCTTTTTAAAAGGGGGTGCAGCAGTTGGGCTCAGGTCTACATGACCAGTGCTGCATGTTGTGGCTTATGGTTATTGTTGTTTAACTGTAAGAGCAGCTTTCAGGGGGGCTTTGTCTCTGGACTATGCCCTTTTGACTATTCTGTTGACAAACATCCTGTGGCTTATGATACTGGAAAACAAACAGCAAATAATCTTTTTCTTCTTTGATTACAGGACTTAGGAAAGAATGCAAGTTTTAATTCTCAAAAAGAGTGGGGGTTTTTAAGGAGACATCTTATAAAACTTGTTGTTACCCCTTTTCAGACCTTTGCCCTCTGTTACAAGAAGATGAGGGTGTATTCTCTGCCATGTCAGTCAAACAGGGGAGAAGGCAAGGGTGTACTCCCCACCATGAGAGTCAAACAGTGCGTGGAAAGCCTTAGTTAGCACAATAAGACAAGAAAAAGAAATAAAAAGGATGTAGGTTGGAAACAAAAAAATAAATAAAACTGTCTCTAATTGCAGAAGGCATGATTGCTTATTTAGAAAATCCCCCTAAATCAGTACCCAAAATTCCTGAAATAAATAAATAAATTAGAAAGTTTGTGGGTACAGGGTCAATAAACAGAAGTCAAATGTTGTTCTATATTCTAGTGGGAAACAATTTACATTTGACATTTACAACCACACTATTTATAATATCATCAAACATTAAAGAAACACTTAGATCTTGAGAAACAAAAATAAAATCCTAAGCCCCCAACTTTCTTAATGGAGCCCTTCTCGGTGAAGGGAACCCCAGAGAAACCTTAGCACTGAGATCTTGGCCATGACAGGACGGGAGGTGAGACACACCTCCTTATACCCCCTCCCTCTCCAATCACTATCAGGCTTCTTCCCTGATTGCTGAACAGAAGCAGGCTTTAGAAAGACCTGCTCTGAGCTGATTTCAATCAACCCCTAACACTACTTCTCCCACTTTGCAGATTGGACCCCCAACTGACCAGCATTCCTTCCTAATAAGAGACCATTGACCACAGTCATTCTGACCAGTCTATGGAGGTTGTACACTGAAGGTTTTTGCAAACTCCGCTTCATTTTTTGATGTCTGAAGACAGAAAACTTCAAACTTAGATTATGCTAATATTGACATTTTCTTAATGTTTCTTAATGTTTCTTAACATAGACCCCGTGAAACAGCATGAAGTTCAGTGTACACATGTGTGTTTATCATGTTACAAATACTGTGACTCCTCCCACAGCTTGTTTAGTATTTTTGCTTGGTCACCCATTCAGCACAAATTCCTTTTCCCATTGCCCATTGCTTGAAGTTCATGATCTGAGCTTCTGCCCAAGCCTCTGCTTCCCAGCACGTTGGAATGACCAACTCTTTTGGGGAGGTAAGGCTCTCCTTTCCAATTTTGTGAACGTTGTCATGCTTCAGTTCACCATATAAATCTAACAAAATACATACAGACTCTATATGTGAAAAACTTTAAAACTTGACCAAAAAATGTCAAATAAGTTCTAAATAAATAGTGAGGTAGTATTCTGTATTCATGTATTGAGAAACTCATAATGTTAAGATGCTAGTTTTAAAATTAACTCAATCTATTACATTCTACAAAATTTCCATCAAAATCTTAGCAAGGTGTTTGGTAGATAGAGTCAAACTGACTCTAAACTTACGGTGAAAGATGAGATACTTAGAACAGACAAAATAACACAAATGAAAAACAGAGATAGAGACTCACTCTTTGCAATTTCAAGAGCTGAATAGGGTTGCGGTAATCAAGACCATCAGTGCTAGCAATAGCATAGGCACAGAGATCAGTGGATTAGAGTCCACAAATAAACATAGATGAGGTCCAACAATTAAGTTCACAAACTTGTCCTAGAAAAAGTGCTACATACTTCATTGTTAAATATCACTATGGTCACTTTCGAAGGACTCCCTTTGGGAAGCTGTGCATCCACACCATCAACTAGTCCACCCTTCGAAATGTTTTCCTTTCAGTATTTCCTTTATCTTTAGGTAAAAATTAAAGTCTCTGGGAGCCAGATCAGGTGAGTAGGGAGGGTGTTCAACGTAGTTATTTTTTTACTGGCTATAAACTCCCTCACAGACAGTGCTGGAGCTGGTGTGAGCTGGTGCACTGTCATGATGCAAGAGCCATGAGTTGTTGGCCCAGATTTTCAGTTAAGATTGTCCTGTTTCTCTATCAATGTTTACTTTGTCTGCTGTACTTCTCACAGTAAGCCAATCATTTTGACACACAGTTGATGAATTTTTGCAATGTTTCAGTCAGTTCTGCTCATTACTGGCCAGTGACCTCTCTTCATCAACGATGCTTCCTTTTCCCTCAGAACAATTTTTAATCTCTTTGTACACTACAAATTTCTTCATGGCATTATCCCCATAAACTTGGACTAACATATTCCTGATTTCACTTCTACTCTTACCAAATTTAACATGAAATTTACGAACATTTGTTCATTGCTCTAGTTCAAGCTCTGAAATTCTTGTGATGGCACACAACGGCAACCAGCAACAATGACACACACACTCAGCAAGACACCTCCACGTGTCCACACAACACAGCTGTGAGACGCTGACACACCATGGTGGTGAAACCTCACTGGTTCATTTGTACAGAGCTGCCAACATACATGCATGGCAGCAAGTCTGCAAACTTAATTGTCAGAACTTGTAGTCAACCAATCTCTGACAAAGGAGCAGAAGCAAGTCAATGGAGAGATAATTATCTTCTTTATCAAAGAGAGCTAGAAAAATTGGACATCCCCATGCAAAAAAAGAAAACTTGGGCACAGACCTTTACTCTTTAAAAACAATTACCTCAAGTTGGGTCACACTTCTAAATATAAAATAAAGAACTGTAAAACTTCCTGAACAAAACACAGGATCCTGGGTTTGGTCATGTGTTTTTACACACAAAACTATAGCCTAACTATAAGAGAAAAATATGTATGTATATCTTTATAACTCGATACCACCCAAATGTTAGGACAAAGATTCACAGACATGTTGTAACTCTGTTCATGAGCACTAATAAAAATAAACATATATGTGTATATGTATGTATGTATATATATAGCACTTTATTGAAATTAAGCATGTGAAAGATTCTATTACGAGAATTAAAAGACAAGCAACCTAAGACAAAATACTTGCAAACTACATATGAAAGGACTTCTAGCCAGAGCAATAACATGGTAAAAAATATAATACCCTCCCATGGGAACACAGACGACACAGGGTAAAAATGGGCTGAAATTCTGAACAGATGTCTCATCAAACAAGGCGCATAATTAGAACATAAACACGTGAAAAGATGCCCAACTTCCCTTGTCAAGAAAATAACATTAAAACAAAGTGAAATGTCATTAAACTGCTATTAGACTGGTTAAATGCAAAGGGGAAAAAATCCCAAGATGACTGGGAAGCACCAGGAAATCTCCCTCCTTGCTAACGGCAGAGCAGGATGGCAGCCTTCAGAAGACGGTTGACAGTCTCCTACAAAACTCCACATAGCCCCACCACATGATCCAGCAATTCTAAAATAAACTCAATTATATCCATACAGTGCAGTGTTTTTCAATGAGAAACAACCAAGCTATGAAAGGCAGAGATGAAAGTTAAATGTGTGTGTTAAGTGGGACAGTACGGTCTGAAAGGGCTGTGTGGCCTTCGGGAAATGGCAGTGCCCTGGAGGCAGCTGGAAGATCAATTTTTGTCAGGATTTAGGGGTAAAGACCATGCTGAAATGGTGAACACAAAATGTAAGCGTTGCCAAGCCCAGAGAACGTCACAGAAAAAAAGAGTAATCTTTAATCCATGAGAATTGTTTTAATTTCATGTTATGAAGACTGTACTTACCTCTAGGAGTTCCTTTTAAAAACCCATTATCACAGACTAATTGTGAGGAAAATATCAGACAAATACCAATTGAGGGGCATTCTTCGTATGTGCAGCTAATAATTCTCCAAACTCTTGAGGACATTAGGAAAAATCAAAGAAATTCTGTGACATCTCTTCACAACCAAGAGAAAACCAAGTTGAGTTCAGCTAAGTCAATTGCCTGCTAAACAAAACAAAAATAATCAATACTCTTTGGGGACACACAAAACAGAACAATAACTCGATACGACCCAAATGTTAGGACAGACAGAGATTCACAGACATGTTGTAACTTTGTTCATAAGTGTTAATAAAAATAAACAACTACCATTTTTTAAAAATCACTTGGTCTTAATAGCAGGTTCGATAAGGCACTAAAGTTGGTGAACTTGAAGATCAGCTGATACAAATTACCAATCTGAAGAATAGCGAGAAACATGAAACATCAGCTTACAGATTCAAGATCATTGTTGAATATGAAGAAAGATTCATAAAAAGAAAAACAAATGTAGGTTTTTGACAGCCAGACTTCTGGAAATTCCAGTAAAAGAGAAAACCTTGAAAGTAGAGATAGCAAGTCACACAGGAGCAGGATTTGAAAGGCCCCCTGTAGACAGATGGTAGCTTTAAAAGGCTAAATGAAAAAAACAAACAAAAAGGAAACAGAGTATACAACGGAGACAACATCTTTCAGGGATAAAGGTAAAATATTTTAGTCTCAAATCAAGGAAACCCTCACTGCACAATGCACTAAAGGGATTACGTCAGAAGACTTGGAAGACACTGTCTTTTCCTTGACCAGGTTTATCTTAACTTTAATGAGCACAGAAATTGCTGAAAATACTTGTTCCTAACCCAAGAAAATCAGTCCAGTCCCGTAGGTAGAATCCCCAAATCTGTAACAATAAAAGGCGCCCAAACTCCCTAGCAAAACACTTTGGACTGGAAGGTTGAAGAGCACCTTAGCAGGTGGATGGTGACAGCGTGCGTTAGAGCCTCAGTCACTCACCGGGCAGCCCCAAGGGCCCTGCCTCAGAGCACCCTCTGCCACACGTGGGCGAGAAGCAGGCAGAGCACCCCGGCCACAGCCCCCCACATGTGAACTTGCCCAGGGCAATCTCTGTCTCGGCTTCCATAACCAGCCAGCAGGAGCCCAGACTTGGCAGGCTGCCTTCACTAATCTCAATGCCAGCTTTGGGGAGGTGGTGCGGGGCTGAGGGGCACAGAAAATCAACCTCTATTTGCTACTTTTCAGCCATAAATGCCTGACGCCTGTGAGTGGGGCACAGTTGGCAGGTCCCTAGGGAGGCCAGGAGAGCCGGGAGCTGCTTCAGTTCAGCGCTTTCTCATTCCGTAAATTGATTCTCCAACGACAGTTCATTAAGACACTTAAATTGTGCATGTGTACCTGTGATTTGAGCAATGCTAAAGCAACCTTCTGTCAATAATCAAATGTATTCTGTTTTCCCTTCTGGCAAAGACGTAAATAATCCTAAAAGAGCCTATTTTCATCACTTATAGAAAGTGAACACAGCCTGTACTAGGATATGGGTATAGTGGGAACAAGACTTTTGATAGAGGCAGCCTATAACCATCCCCAGAAAAGCCAAAGTAATTTACATTGCTTCTAACCTGGGGAACAACGTGAGAAAAGACACATAAAATCCTGAACATTCAGCCCGTCCAGAGAGCTATCTGATTAACAGTATTATTCCCTGAAAAACAACCCTCAGGCCCTGAGATTAGCTAATGGGCCTGGCTCTAGGCCGCAGTGTGGACACGGTCAGCCCACTGGGTGGAGTCCAGGTGTGGGGCGTCTCTGCCACACGGTGCGGCTCCCAGCCAGTCTGTGCTCTGGGCTGTGGCTTCTGTTTCGCTCTGTTGGGACGGGATGACTCTGGAGGGCTGCCCTTGGGCACCTGCCTCCCCCAGGAGGTTTGGGCACTGTTGGAACAGCCCGCTGCAAGCCTCTTGGGGAGAACCAGCACTCAGCTGTCTCCTTTCTCCTGTCCCTCACAGAGCTCAGGGGGTTTTCTCTGATCTTCACTGGTTGAGACCCTGGAGGTAAAATGCACCAAAGTGTGGGACTCCTCCCCTCTCACCCTCCTCACCCCATGGCTGAGTCCCTGGAGGTTTCTTTCTCAGACGCGCCCACGCCACGCCGAGCCCCACAGTCAGCACTCCCAGTTCTTGTGTGGCCCCTGCTTTGGCAGGTTAGCAGTGATTCCCTGTGTCCAGCTGTCTGTCCCTTGATTTGGGGCAGCACTTGCCCTGGCCCTCGCTTCTCCGAGGACCTGAGAGGGTGGCTGATTTTTGATGTGTTCAGCTCCATCCCTATCGTGGGGCAGAGTGAAGACTACCAGGGTCCCTACGTGCCAGACCAGAGACCAGATCAGAATCTCACTTCCTCCTAAGTCACTAAATCCCATGTCAGTGGCTTCAAAAAGAACACTCAGTTCCTGTTTGGGTCTATGGCCTGACCCCTGCTGCCCAGAGGCTCACGTAGGGGAGAAGTCCCCTACCTACACATTACAGGAGATGGATCGAGGGGGATTCCTGGGTGCTAAGGCCTGCATCACGGGCAGCATCTCACAGGTGGCTTGGCTGGGAACTGCCTGGTAGAGGAGAGAGCCTTGGGCTCCAGGTCCTGGGGCATTGGCCACTCTGGCCACCTCTGGGTCAAGCACTTGGAATGTGTTCTAAAACTGGCCAGTGTCTTGGCTTGATTGAGTCTGTGCCTGAACTCCTTCCTCTGGCCCCTGATTACCTGAGCCCCGCCTACACTGCCCAGGAAGTGTCCTGGAGTTTCACACCATTCCGATGCAGCCACAGCGTTCGCCAGCCAACCGGTAACAGCCAACAGCCAGCGTCCAGCTAGTGTGAGCAGTTGCTGGGCACAGCTGTGACAGTCAGGCAGCCAGTTCCCTGACATGCTACTTGCTGAGGTCGAGGGCTGGTGTCCACCAGGCTCTGAGCCGCATGTCCCCCAGGAATCATGACCTACAGGGAAAAGAGGCCATGACCAGGAAGGCGCCAAGGTCAAGGCTACCGGGACTGAATGGAGCACTGAGGAGAAGTAGAGAACAGCAGGCCCACTGGGCCCCTGTCTCCCGACATCTGTGTCGGGGAAGGACCCTCTGTCTGGTCACTTTAGTTGCTGTGAGTTTGAGATAATTCCAGTTTGTTCACCTGCTTTAGACAGAACTGAGAGCCGGATCTCTCGTGCATGAGGATGAGGATGAGGATGAAGGTTTTGCCTTCGGGAGGTGAAAGCCCCTGGGGATGTGCCCACGTGCCCTGGGCCCCAGCCCCACCCCACACTGCCCTGCGCCTGCAGGACCCTCCCTGTGTGTTCAGCAGCCTGCACTCCATGCTTCTAAGAAGTGATTAAGGAAATGATGACAGCATGTAAATACTAAGCAACGAAAAATTTAAATTTCTTGCTTCAGCTAATTGTTTCCTTGAATTCCTTGCAAGGCCACATTTCTGCCTAACTTTTATTTTGTACCTGACTTCTGGGAGCCTTATACACTTAAACACTGGCATTGCTAGGTGTATTTTAAACCATGACCTCAGAAAGAGAAAACCTCATGAAGAACTATAACTAGATCTTTCTTTTCTCCTAGTTCACTAGAAGCTGACAGCCCCGTCTCCACTGGTCAGCTGAGCCCCACCTGGCACCAAGGTGCTGTCCATGGTGCTGACAGTGCTGGACAGGCGAATCGTGCCGTGTAAATGGCTGCTCACTGGGCTGAGGCGGATGCACCTGTGGGCAGAGGCCTGCACCTGCACCTGCCCCCGCCCCATGCCCACACTGCTCACCTGCCCTAGTGGGTATGAAACCACAGGGACGCTGGTCACTTTGTGGTGTGTATGCTCCAGCCCCTGGCTGGGAAACAACATTGATATGTTATAATACAGTCCCTGATCTATTTACTTTAATCTAAGTAGCAAAAGAAGGAGTGTTCACTTGATACCCACATGACCTCCAGGACTCCAAGTGTCCACCTGTGGAAGACACACTCAGGTTCCATCCCACGAAGCTTCTGGTCATTCAGAAGCAGCTGCGTGGCCACCAGCCAGTGTGAGGGTGCAGATATGGGGGCACAGACAGGCAGGGAACACTGCAGGACCCCCGCAGTGACACTGTAGCCATGGACCCCCATGGTGACACTGTAGCCACGAGCACTACAGGACCCCCACAGTAACACTGTAGCCACAGGCGCTGTTCTAGTAATGTATACAGAAGTTTCAAATTAGCACATTGACTTACTTATGCTTTAATAAACACTGTGTTCTGCTTGGAGGTTAATTTTGAGAAATCCCAGCTCTAGAGTTGGCAGCTACACACATGATGGCTCCCTGCCGGGTATTTGTTTTTTTCAGTCAATTCATGTTTGGTTTTGTTTTTGATACAGGGTCTCTCTCCACCATCTAGGCTGGCATCATTGTAGCTCACTGCAACTTTGAACTCCTAGACTCAAATGATCTTCTTGCCTCGGGCTCCTGAGTATCTAGCTGGGACTACAGGTGAGGGCCACCACGCTTGCTAATTTTTAAATTTTGTAGAGATGGGCTCTTGCTCTTGCTCTTGCTCATGGTTTAAAATACACCTAGTAATGCCAGTAATGTGTCGTCTAGGCTGGTCCAGGTGATCCTCCTGCCTCAGCCTCCCAAAGTGCTGGGATCCCAGGTATGAACCACGGCACCTGACCACTGCACCTGACCAATGCACCTGACCAATGCAGGGGTTTTGAACTCTCACCTCTCCTCAGGCAGCTCTGTCTCCAGATCCCAGCAGGGTCCAGGGACTCCTACATGTCCCCATGCCCAAACATTGGGCTCAGAATGAACATGGGCAACACGGGGGTCGGAAGGATGAACAGGGAACCTGCAGCTCCTGAACTCTGTCCCTTGCTCTAAATCAACAGGCCAGACGCTGCCAGCCTGAGCTCTCATTCAAGCTTCCAAATCTGCTTCCTATGGAGAACAATGTCCTATAGTTGTACCCGTTTTTAAAGAAATTTATGATATATACTTTAACAGATATTATTCTACTGTAGAGATATTTGCAGATTAATAAAATCAATTCCCCCCAAAGTCATATAGACAATAGTGCAAGTTCTTCTCTTTTTGGAAACAACCCCCATGAGCTGCATAACATTAGAAAGAAATATCCTGACCCTGTACTTCCCGGGGGCTTTGGGGGAGGGAGAGAAAGTGCACACCCCAGACGCGTCACGTCTCCCAGAGGCTGAGGGCAGCAGGTCTCGGCTGGAGCAGACGGGGCCCGTGTGTGCTGGCCGGTCAGGCATCTTCAGGAGGGAAGCCCACTCCCGAGCACACGGTAACAGTCAGGGCAGGGGCTCTGGAGAGGAGCTGGGGGGGTCTCAGAGGAGTTGAGAAGTAACACATCCCAGGAAGGGAGGGGAAAATGCAAGTTTGAGAGCCTCTGGCCTGGGGGAGCAGAGACAGGAGAAGCCTCTTCGAGGTGAGGAAGCTGCAGACTGGTCCGTACTTTCACTTAATGGTGACAAAGGAGGGACCCTGGACGTCGGGAACTTGGATGCTGTCCATGGTGTGGACAGTGGTGGACAGGCGAATCGTGCAGTGCAAATGGCTGCTCACTCCTCCAAAACACAAATTAAATCAAAAACTTCTGCATGACCTAACTCCAGTAAGATTAGCCCACATAACAAAATCCCAAAACCAGAGATGCTGGTGTGGATGTGGACAAAAGGGAACACTTCTACACTGCTGGTGGGAATGCACAATGATACGTTCCTTTGGAAGGATGTTTAGAGAGTACTTAGAGATCTAAAAGTAGACCTGCCATTTGATCCTATAATTCCTTTACTAGGTATATACCCAGAAGACCAAAAATCACATTATAACAAAGACATCTGTACCAGAATGTTTATTGCAGCCCGATTCATAATTGCTAAGTCATGGAAGAAACCCAAGTGCCCATCGACCCACGAATGGATTAATAAATTGTGGTACATGTATACCATAGAATACTATGCAGCCTTAAAGAAAGATGGAGACTTTACCTCTTTCATATTTGCATGGATGGAGCTGGAACATATTCTTCTTAGCAAAGTATCTCAAGAATGGAAGAAAAAGTATCCAATGTACACAGCCCTACTATGAAAC
>CAUYRH010134354.1:0-31943 GCA_963574655.1 Perodicticus potto
TTTTTTGAGACAGAGCCTCAAGCTGTCACCCTGGATAGAGTGCCGTAGCATCACAGCTCACAGCAACCTCCAATTCCTGGGCTCAAGCGAGTCTCCTGCCTCCGCCTCCCAAGTAGCTGGGACTACAGGCGCCCGCCACAATGCCTGGCCATTTTTTGGCTGCAGCCGTCATTGTTGTTTGGCGGGCCCGGGGCTGGATTCGAACCCGCCAGCTCAAGTGTACGTGACTGGCGCCTTAGCCCGTTGAGCCACAGGCGCCGAGCCTACTCTTTGAAATTACTAATTTGATTCTTAACATTTCTTTCTTCACTAGAGAAATTTAATACACCCTGCATATTTAGCAGTCACATCAAGCACTTAAAATCAGCTGGAATTTTAATGTCCTAATGGAGGTCACCAAAACGCAACCAATTTTTCATAAGTTTGTAAGTTCCAACTTATGCATAGTATTATAATTAATGGAAAGAAATTATTGAATGCAAATTACTAACAGAGCATCACAAAAACACCTTGTTATTCATATACTGCGTATGAGTCATTGTCATACAAGTACATTGCCATATTCAAACAAATTAAAAGGTGACTGTGTTTAATTATCTAGAGCAATGGTTCTCAACCTTCCTAATGCCGCAACCCTTTTATATAGTTCCTCATGTTGTGGTGACCCCAAACAGAAAATTATTTTCGTTGCTACTTCATAACTGATATTTTGTTATGTAATGTAAATATATGATATACAGGATGTATTTTCATTGTTACAAAGGGGTTGCAACCCACAAGTTGAGATCCGCTGATTTAGAGGATAAGAACCTATAAAAGCTAATACGTATGCTAGATAGAGGGTTTTACTGTGGGCTACCAGACTTTATTTGATATCTCCGAGTCCCACGTAAGTAACATGAAAAGCTGAGCCAACACTAGCTTAGAATTTTCAGCCTAAAAATGGCTTACATATTTAGTTGCCACATATGAACTATACAAGATTACTACACCTAGCCACAAGATTGTACTTTCTTAGTCATGTAACAAGGCATCTGAATGCTCTGATATCAACTAAAAACTGGGATTATAGTGAGTGTGTGTGTGAAAATACTTGTTTGGTTTAACACATTTAATTGAATGTTGATAGATGATTACTGACAAATATATTTGTACCTTGTTGCTACACCTAATTCCGTTGGAATCCAATATTTTGAAGTACAGCAGAGAAATTTGGTAGAAATGAACTTAGAATTTTAGCCAAAGTCATAGCCTTTAATAAATAAGAGTAATCTGTAGAGATGCTGCTACTTTATATTGGAAGGTGACCACAGTCCCTCAAGAAATAGTATTCCTAGAATTCTAAAAGTGAGTACACTAGATATGGCATTTTTGGCTCTCAATTAAATGTTTAGTCTGCCTGGCTCTGTGAAAATACATTGTTTTTTATTTTTTGAAACCGAAGCTGAAATGCATCCAGAATGAAATGGCAACCAAATGGTAAAGAAGATTTTAATGAGTGCTACAGAACTGTCACTTAAGGCAGAGCTTTACAATCTACGAATGGTGACCGATTAGTAGATTGTAAAGTAAGTTTAGTAGTTTGAGATCAACACTGAAAGGGATGGAGGGAACAGAAAGAAATACAAAGGCACATACAGTGCATGGTGCTTTTTAAAATCTAGGTAAAATGTCTTTTGAATTGTGGGTCACCAGGCAAAGCATACTTTGAGAGATGCTGATTTGAAGACAAGAAAAAATGAAAAAAGTAGCCCACCTCATAAGTGGTGATGAGAACGAAATAACACATATATATCACTTGACTTACTACTTGGCACATAGTAAATATTCTAGAAAGCTAACAATGTTACTAAAAGATATGGGGAAACAGAGGAGGAATTAGGTAAAAGAATCTCTTCAAAACAAATAATCCCTACTTCTGTAACATTATTATAAATTATTATTTGACATTCCAATATCTACTTCACCATAGTATTACAAATCATAGTTTACAGTCTTGGTATTGCCCATCTACAATTACTTAAATCATATGGTAGAAGAAATAAATACCAGCAATAAAAAGAAAAACCTAACCATTGAAATATGATACTAAGAACTAAATTAAATAAAATATACTGAGTAGGAAGTCATTTATAAGCTAATTAAATGTGGCCTGAGGTTTAATTAAAAGAATGCTTAATTAGGGAAAGATATTATAGTAAATTCTCAATTTAGCCCATTATAATGAGTCTGAAGGGAATTTCTAAGCACTTATCAAAAATTTTAAAGACCTTAGTTCTTTGTTCACTTAATTTCACTACAAAATTTATGACTTCCTCATGCAAATAAAATAGTATTGCTAGAAGATATAGTAATATTAAAACTGGATGAATTTGGAATAAAAGGCACTCTCATAATCTAATGATAGATAAACTTTTCTGAAAGGCCACTTTACACTTTTTTAAGTCAAAGCCTTAAAAAGTGTGTATAATTTTGTCTCAACAACTTCACCTTTATCTTAAAGAGGTGATCATAAACATGCTCAAAAAATGTATGAAAACAGATACTGCTGCAACATTTTACTGCATTTTAGTAGCGAAAAAATGGGAGAAGGATTTTATTATCTACTGTGTTTAAAAATGGTTACAAACATTTTAATGTACTTTCATTAAATCCTCATATGACACTGAAGTACTAATATTCTGTTTTTATTTGATGAACAATCTAATGTGCAGATAGGTAAGTAATTTGGCTAAGGTCACACAGGAGTCAAACACAGCGTTGTCTGGCATGTGAACATTTTATATAACAGCTACAACGTATACCAGTACCATTAGTTTAATATTATAACAAATGATGTTACATCCATGAAAGATTAACATGTGCCAATTAAAAATCATGATATACAGCTGGGTGCTGTGGCTCACAACTATAATCCTAGCACTCTACAAGGCCCAGGGTGGAGGATCCCTTGAGCTCTGGAGTTTGAGACCAGCCTGAGCAAGACCAAGATGCTGCCTCTACTAAAAATAGAAAAATTAGCATTGTGGCAGGCACCTGTAGTCCCAGCTACTTGGGAGGCTGAGGCAAGAGCTCTTGAGCCCAAGAGTTTGAAGATGTTGTGCGCTAAGCTGATGCCACGGCACTCTAACCTGGCCAACAGAGAGAGGCTCTACCTCAAAAAAAAAAAAAAAAAATCATGTAGTACAATCGATATAGTCATAATATATAGCCAAGGAAGAAAAAGATCACACTGTTGTATTTGAATTCAAGCTCCTCCACTTACTATGTAACCTTGGACAATGTACTTAATCTCTGTACCTTGGTTTCCTCACCTTTAAGATACGTAATCATTACTTTTAATTTTGTTGTGAGGATGCAATGAGTTAATACATGTAAAGTACTTAGGACTGCTGAGCATGTAGTAAGTATTCATTAAATGTGAACTACTATAATATACTTTTCCATTATCTTGCTTTGTCTCAAACTTTCATATGTGCAAATCTGTCTCATTCTTTTTTCTATTATGTATTTTGCAGGTTTACTGAAATGTCAAATTTAAATGAATGCTATTGTGTATACTACTCTGTGTGACTATGGCTTTATGGGGTTAGATTCCTTACTTTATAACCATACTTTAGTATATGATGCACATTTTATGGCATGTCAAATACTCTTTCTTATTGATCTGAACTAGTAGAACAGTAAGCAAAATTCAATTTGAAAAAAATCTGTTTTGCCGGGCACAGTGGGTCACACCTGGAATCCCAAGCACTCTGAGAGGCTGAGAAAGGCAGATTGCTTGAGCTCAGGAGTTTGAGACCAGCCTGAGCAAGAGTGACACTCCATCTCTAAAAATAGTCAGGCATTGTGATGGGTGCCTGTAGTCCCAGCTCAGGAGACTAAAGCAAGAGAATCACTTGTGCCCAGGAGTTTGAGGTTGCTGTGAGCTATGATGCCACAGCACTCCACCCTAGGGAGAATGAGTGAGACTCTGCCTCAAAAAAAAAAGAAAAAGTCAGTTTAGGGGCAAGGCCTGGAGGCTCATACCTGTAATGCCCGTGCATTAGAAGGCTGATGTGGGAGGATTGTCTGAGCCCAGGAATTTGAGACCAGTCTGGGAAATATAGCCAGACCCTAATCTCTACAAAAAAAGTTTAAAAATTAGCCAGGCATGGTGGCGCACACCTGTAATCCTAATTATTACTTGGGAGGTTGGGTGAGAGGATCTCTTGATCTCTGTGGCCAGAAATTTGAGGCCACAGTGAGTTATGATTGTGTTGCTGCAGTCAGCTTATGAGCATGATCACTGTACTCCAGCCTGGGTGACAGAGTGAGACCCTGCCTCTGAAATAATAAAATAAAATTAAAACTAAATCCTTTTAAAAATTAAAAAAAAAGTTTGGGATAAAAGATCACAGTAGTATACATAAGTAAACATCCTGGCACTTTTTATGTTAAGTTCATAATTTTTCTCCACAAAATTAGGACAATGATTTTTTTTTTGAGACAGAGTCCTACTTTGTCACCCTCAGCAGAATGCCATGGCATGTACCATAGCTCACAGCAACCTCAAACTTTTGGGCTCAAGCAATCCTCTTGCTTCAGCCTCCCAAGTATCTGGGACTACAGGCCCACATCACAATGCCTGGCTAAACACAATGACATTTTAATAAATAAATCTTACCAAGCACAAATTCTTTATTCCTCTATTTCTGAATAAGGAAATGATGAGCTAAATATGAGATAAATGTAAGATATCAATTTTGTAACTTTTCCCACAGCAACTATTAAATCTGTCTTAGTAATTTATAATTCAATAAACAAAATTCCTTTAAACTCCACTTTGTGTTATTCTCCAGAAAAATCTGTCATCTTTTCTTTAACCTAAAAAGCATTTTTCTCTTACTGTACTTAATAGTTAATAGCTTGAAATGCTGTTCTAAACTAGATCAATAGTTCACCTAACACCATAATTACCCCTAGAGTACACATATAAACACTACCCAATACAACATACTACATTTCCATAGTATTTATGCCTTTATGATGATGCATCCAAATAATATTTGTTTAATGTCCCATCAAGCACTGTGATAGGAAAACAAAGTACAATGGTCAACAATATGTAAACATTAACTGTCCTTCGAAATCTGAGTTTGGCATGCAAATGTTTAAAGGGGGTGCATATTACACAGTAAGAAAAGGGGAAGAATCACTGAATGAAAGCCTGAACCACTTTACCATGACTACTGTACATTTTAGTTTCTCTAAAACTATGCATTAAATTTCTTTAAAATAAACAATGGCAATGATTTTTAAAATTCATAAAAAGATATATTGCCAGCTGAAAATATCAATGCGCATAGTACAATCTCATTTTTGTCTAAAATACATTCTTATACAAATGATAGCTTAGACATGAAAAAAAAATCTTTAGAATACGTTATTAAACCTTTATCAATGATTAGGGTTAGGATGCATTTTAAAATTGGGGTGAATTCCTGTTTTTGTATAATTTATATCTGTGCTTCTTAGACTTTTATTACTACTAGTGTATTACTTTATACTTCAGAAAACCAATGATAAAAAAACAAGTCTTCTTGTTGGCTGTTACATGTGCATAGATTTATCTGGCATATTTAATTATTATCTATGGAACCTGTTTGAAGGCACTATGCTAGGTGCTAAAAACTAATAGAATATGCAAAGTGCATTAAAAAATTCTTTGCTCAGAGCAAATAGCCAGAAAGGCAGATTGGAGCCTGCAAGGGAGTTTATAATATTATGTTGATATTTCTTCCCATATCCTTGATATAAGCAAAGTTAAGTTTTCAGTTAAAACGAACATAATAAGGAAGATGGAGTGTTAGAGAGAGAGAATGGAGGTAGTTCTATTAGGAGAATACTGTAGCACATGTAATGACAGTCTGATTTTGGACTCTTCAGACTAAATGCCAACATAACATCTAGTTAGAGATGTCTAAAGAAGGAAGGTGGAAATTCAGGATCTGACAAAAGTAGTCAGAACTATAGCTATAGTTATGGAAGTAATCTAAGGAGGGTTAATAAATTATAATAGATGAGACAGATGAGACAAAGTAACACTGAGGGAGAAATTTTTTTTTAGCACTTCTTTATGTCAGACATTTACACATATTTTTCCTTAATCATACCAGTATCAGAGGGTTATAAGGATTATCTCTATTTCACAAATGAAAATGTTAAGTCTCAAGAGTCTAAATACTCTGTCTACAGCTAAACAGACGGCACAAAGCAGAGTTAGAATCTGACTGAACTCAGATATTTCTAACTAAATCTTTTATTTTCATGAATATCTGAGAGACATAAAACTGAGCATCATCTGCAGTGCTATGACAGAAAAATAAACCAATAAAGGGTAAAAAAAAAAAATGAAAAGTTCTTTTTAGAAAAGCTAAGTGTTTGCTGAAGGTTTCAGAGCTAGTAATTGACCTAAACTAGAATACAAATGTCTGCATTCCTAGTATTCTTTATTCTTTATAGTATGTTGTCATCTTGTATGATTATAACATTGTTTTGAATAAATCTAAACATATATATGGAATACTTGGCTAACTGACACTTTCCTTCTTTGGTCATATTTTTTTTTGGAGGTGGTAGGGTGAGTTTAAAACTAGTATATTTTAGCATCCTGGTTTATATTAAATTTAACATTATAAACCACCTCAAATCCTCTTGGGAAACAGGTGGTATATAAATCCTAAATAACTACATAGGTTAAGTAAATAAATAAATCTATGTTGTACTACTTACTATTTTAAATAGGTCACAGTGATTCCCTTGAGAGTGGCACCTCTCTAGCAGAATCCTCTTGCCTTAGTCAAACTACCTCCAGACTCTTTTTTTTCCTGCCTGCTATTCAAGAACATATTTTTCACATTCTGTTTAAGACACTTTTTAAAAGATCCTCCCTAAATGCTAGCTCTAAATCAAAAAATAAAATAGAAAAATAAAATAAAGCTCTGAAGCTTTCTTGGGACACTTGCTTCACTATTGGAACCCTGAGTTCCCTGCAGCTGCTATGCTGGATGTCAACAGTGTATGTGCCAATAACGTGGCTATATAACATTTATAATACGTAACAGAAGGATATATTTACATTATTGAGTACTACTATGTAGTGAAAGAAAAGTTATCAGTAAGCAAATTAGGTAGAGACTTAGTATCTCTAAAAAGCAATTTATAGAATATTTGTATATTTATTGAGATATAAAATGGTTAATAAAACTTCATATATATATTCTTATGAACTTTGATAAAACTTCATATCACTTTATAGTTATAGCTGGTTATACAGCTAAACTAATTTGCAGAGGCCTACTGATTAGTTACATGAAGTCTCATCATATCAAAATATGCAAAAATAGAAACTACACTGGGAAAAAAATAGTCCTGAGCCTTGGAATTTGATTATTTAAAAAATTTTTAGCTGGCAGAACACAGTGGCTCACACCTGTAATCCTAGGACTCTGGAGGGGTGAGGCGGGTAAATTGCCTGAGCTCATGAGTTCCAGATAAGCCTAAACCAGCGAGACCTCACCTCTAAAAAAAAAAAAAAATAGCCGGGTGTTGTGATGGACACCGATAGTCCCAGCTACTTGGAGGGTGAGGCAAGAGAATCGCAAGCCCAAGAGTTTGAGGTTGCTGTGAGCTGTGATACTATGGCACTCTACCAAGTGCGACAAAGTGAGACTCAGTCTCAAAAAAAAAAAAAAAAAGGCCATGGGGGAACTTTACAAGTGCTGCTATGAGTTATGTGGATTCCTAGTCCATTCCACACCAACCAAATTTTATTTACCATCTTTTATACTGCAAAAAAATAGCCTGCCTCCAAGCCCCTTACATAGGTTGAAACTCTGTCTTACACTAATGAGACCATGTGGTATACAATGGTATCCGAAATACAAAAATCAAACCATAACTATTTAATTTATTTCTAAATAAGATTTATGTTTTAAGAAACTACAACATTAAGATCCAGGTCACAACTTCTGATCAAAACATATGCTATAATATACAATTTAGTCTGAAATACTAAGAGAAAATGCTTTTAAGTAAAAATTACTGAGTAGTCCACAAGAGGGCACACTTTCAACTAATATAAATCAATGGGAAAATTAAAAATTCAGTTTTTTATTAGTACATCAAAGGTTGGCCAGATCCTTTTGAATTAAGTATTCAACACTACTAGAAAGTAACAGATCCTGAAGTGTGTAATTTTTTTGTTTAAACACATACACAGGGAATCTTTTTGTTTGGATAGCATATGAAACATAATAAAAACATGGTTACAACTTCTACATATATATCATATTATAAAAGTATGTAATAGTTTTATCAGCAATCTTGGTTCTATTAGCCAGCCAGAATTTGGCTGCCCTAAGAATCTTTTCAAGAAATCCTGGCTATTTTAATTTTTGATCCTCATATGTGACACAGTCCCTACAAACAATTCTTCAAGATAACCTAGTGTAATATGTAATATGCTTCAGATATTTTAGGAAATTCTTCCAATAGGCAAGATCATTAATTAAAGTAATTGAAAAACTGCGAAAGGGTAGACATAGAAGATATTCCAAAAATCATGGATTACTTGTTCATAATCTGCATACTAATCTCTATTCTGCTCTAACCCATTCAAAGATATCATTCCAGCAACTCTCCTCTCTCCTGAATCATCAAATTTCCCCTTACCAAATCATTCCAGTCAGCATAAAATGTCTATTTGCTGAAAACTCCACCTATTCCCAACAAAAACAAAACAGAAAACCTTATCTTGTCCCCTAGATCCCCCTCCAACAATTGCTTCATTTTCTGTTCCCTTTCATAATAAAATTCCTTTAGTTTTCTATATTCATCTCTCATTCTTTTCCTACTTTCTCTTGAATCACACCATATGTGTTTTTATTCTCATCATTCTACCATATGCCTTGCCACAGTTGACTCAATGCACAAACCTTTGCCTCATATTGATTTGATTTAATATTCAACATAGGTGATTTTTGCCTTCCAGAACAATATATTTTCCTACTTTTTTTTCTGACTACACAGGCTACTCCTGAATCCTCTTCTTGTTCCTTTCCATCTTCCTGTCCTCACTCTTTTGATCTCATTCAGGCTCATGATTTTAAAATAGCATTTCTATACTAGTAACTCCAAATTTATATCTTTACTCACTTCCGCCCTGTATACCAGATTCACACACCCAAGTACCCGACATCTCTGCTTTTATGTTCAATATGTGCAGATGTAGAGCAGAGGTTGGCAATTTTGCTATTACTTTTTGAGAGCACCATTTATATGCTTTGGATAAAAGTCTGCTAATAGATACATGTTTTACAAACATCTTTACTCAGTCTTTTGCTTGTGTTTTCATTCTCTCAACTGTCTTTCGAAGAGCCTAAGTTTTAAATCTTAACAAAATCCAATTTTTTTTTGTTCTTTTGTGGACTGTACTTTTAGTGTTGTATCTATCTAACAAATTTTTTTCTAACAAACTTGCAAAGATTTTCCATTTTTCCTAGAAGTTTTATGTTTTCATTTACGCCTACAATCCATTTTAATTTTTGTATGCAGTGTGCAGTATGGAATAAGCTTCATTTTTTTCTTTCTGGATATACATATCCAATCTTCCCATCACCATTTGTTGAGATTATGCTTTCTACACTGAATTGCTTTTGTACTGCTGTAAAACAATAGTTTTCATATGCAAGTAGGTCTATTTCTTGACTCTTTATTTAATCATGCTGTCTTAATTACTGTCAATTTATATAAAAAATTTTGCAATTGGGTACTATTGATACAAGTTTGTCCCCTGCCTCTTTTTCTGGTTCTAGGTTTTTTATAGTTACATATGGATTTTAGACGCATCTCATCAATTTCTAGAAAATTGCTGAGATTATAATAGATATAACATTAAATCTACAGAACCTCTGTTAAGTTATCATCCAAGGGACTTGAACAAACTGGTCAATATATATAGGTGGTCAACATAATGAACTAGGCTGATTGTACTGATACATACATGTGGTGCATGTCTGGCCTATCTAAGAAAATTAGATCAACTTAAGGAGGTGGTCAACTATAAAGGTTCTATTGTGTATGCCAATTTGACTAAAACTGACATCTTAACAATATTAAGTCTTCTAACCCAAACATGGTACATAGCTCTCCACTTAATTAGATTTTCTTAAATTTATCTCAACAATGTTTTCTAGTTATCAGTCTACAGTACTTTCACAACTTTTGTCAGACTCATGACTAAGTACTTCTTTTTTTATGCTATTATAATTGAAAAAATGTATTAAAGGTATTGTTTCATGAATTATTTTGTTGTCACAAGTACCCTGTGGGTTATTAGTGTTTTACAAAATGAGGAAACTGGGGTTCAGGAAGATTTCTTACTTGGCTAAATATTTAATTTTTCTTTGTCTTTATGTGGCCGAATATTTATTTTAAAAACGTTCAATTAATACGAAGGTACACACAATTAGGCAACTCTTACATCTGTAAGGCAAAGTCTAAGTTGTAGCTATGTCCCTCACACAGGAATAGTGCTGTACACCCACACATTGTTCCCGTTGAAAAGGAACCTCTCACTCCACTTTTGCCCTCCCCCTTTCTTGTATTCAATTGAGTTTTTCTCTTATGTGGGCTCACTGTACTCAATCTACAGTTTCAAATTATGAGTACATGGGATACCTGTCTTTCCATTCTTATCATACTTTATTCAGGAGTGTTCTCCAAATCCATCCAAATTGCAACAAAAGATACAAAATCTTTTTTATGGCAAAATAGTATTACATGGTATGTGTACACACGCACATGCACAAACACACCTCACAGTTTATTAATCTATTCACGTGTTGAAGGGCACTTGGCTTTACCTATCTTTGCAACTATAAACTGGGCTGCTATTAACATTCAAGTGCATATATCCTTATGGTAAAATGACTTTTTTTCCTTTGGGGTAGATATCTAGTGCTGGGAATGCAGGATCAAATGGAAGGTCCACTGAGTTCACTGAGGACTCTCCATGCTTTGTTCCATAAAGGCTGAATTAGTTTGTAGTCCCACCAGCAGCGCAAGAGTGCTCCCTTCTCTCTGCACCCACACCAGCATCTGTTGTTTTGGGTACCTTGTGAGGTGGCCCATTCTCACTGGGGTTAGGTGGTATCTCAAAATGATTTTGATTTGCATGTCTCTGATAATTATGGACAATGAGCATTTTTTCCATGAGTGTGTTGGCTGTTCATTGTCCTCAAGGGAAAAGATTTTGTTCATGTCTCTTACCCAAATTTTAATGGGGTTGTTTGTTCTTTGTTTTGTTAATTTTCTTGAGTTCCTTGTAAATTCTAGTTATTGCCCTTTGTCAGATTCATAGCATGCAAATATCTTTTCCCATTCTGAAGGCTGTTTTCTTTTCTTTGCTGTCCTTAGTTGTGCAGACATTTTTTAACTCAGTCCTATTTATTTATTTTTGTTGCTGTTTTGATTGCTTTGGGGGTCTTCATAATTCTTCCCCAAGACAAGTGCTGCTAAAAAGTCTTTCCTGCATTTTCTTCCAGATTTTTTATAGCTTTGTGTCTTAGGTCTAAATCTTTTATGCATTGTGGATTAATTCTGGTAAGTAGTTAGAAGTGTAGATACAGTTACAGCCTTTTACATGTGGCTAGCCAGTTCTCCCAAGCACACTATTTATTAAATAAGGATTCACTCCCCCAGTGTATAGGGTATTTTTTTGTTTGTTTTTTGTTCTTTTGAGACAGAATCTCAAGCTGTTGCCCTGAGTAGAGTGCCATGGCCTCATAGCTCACAGCAACCTCCAATTCGGGCTCAAGCGAATCTCTTGCCTCAGCTTTTCTAATTTTAGTAGAGATGGGGGTCTTGTTTTGCAAGTTCAGGCTGGTCTCGTACTTGTGAGCTCAAGCAATCCACCCGCCTCGGCCTCCCAGAGTGCTTGGTTCACAGGTGTGAGCCATCACTCCTGGCCCACTGTGTGTTTTTGTTTGCTTTACCAAAGATCAGTTGGTGATATGGGACTGGCTTCACCTCTTAAGTTCTCTATTCTTTCCATTTGTCGATCTCTCTGTTTTATGTTAATACCATGCTGTTTTGATCACTATATGCTTGTATTATAATTTGAAGTCTGATAATGTGATGCTTCCAAATTTGTTCTTATTTTGTTGAAATGTGTTAGCTTTTCAGGTTTTTTTTTGGTTCTATACATAATGTAGAACTATTATTTCAAGCTTCTTCAAGGTATGATGTTGGTATTTTAATGGGGATTGCACTAAATCTGTAAATTACTTTGGGTAGTATAGACATTTAACTCGTACAAAGCAAATATCCCTTTGAAACCAAAACCAGGAAAGGCCTCTCCCCCAAAAAACAACTGCAGACCAGTATCATTAATGAATTTTGGTGCAAAACACTCAATAAAATCCTAGCAATTAGAATTCAGCTACATATAAAAAAAATACATCATGAGTAGGTGGGCTTCAACCTGGTGGGATGCCAGGCTGGTTCAACATATGCAAAACCATAAACGTAATTCATCACATAAACCAAGACCATATAATCCTCTCAATAGACACAGCAAAAGCATCTGACAAAATTCCGTATCCTTTTTTAAGAACACTTAAGAAAATAGACATATATGGGACATTTCTTAAACTGACAGAAGCTATCTATGACAAACCCACAGCCAAAAATCATACTGAATGGAGAAAAAACTGAAAGCATTTCCACTTAGAACTGGAACCAGACAAGGATGTCCACTACTGCCACTACTATTCAATATAATGCTGAAGTCCTAGCCAATGAAATCAGGCAGGAGCAGGATATTAAGGCTATCCATATGGGGAAAGAGGAAGTCAAATTATTCCTCTTTGCTGATGATATATTATACTTACAAAATTTATTTCCAATTGTTCATTGCTATTATATAGTAGGCCTTCTATTCCATGGATTCAAATATGAATTGAAAAAATATTGGGGAAAATAAAAGATAACAACAATAAAAGATAATACAAATACAGTATAATTACATAGCACTCTTATTTTATCGGGTATAAGTAATCTAGAAATGACCGAAAGAATACTGGAAGATGTTGATAGGTTATATGCAAATACTATGCCATTTTATATAAGAGACTTGAGCATCCATGGATTTTGATATCTGTGGAGGGGCTGGGAGGTGCCGGATCTAACCTCTGGTGGATACCGAGGTACAACTAACTGTATGTCTATTGGATTTTCTACACAGACGAGCGTGTCTGTAAATAAAGATGGTTTTACTCTTGTATTCCTAAACTCCTTTCAGTTTTACTCTTTTCCACTACCAATGCTTTTATACTTGTTTTTATTACACTGGCCAGAATCTTTACAATGTTAAACAGAAGAGATGAGCACAGACAACTGTTTTTTGTTTCTAACTTTTAAGGAAAAGTAATTTGCTTTTCACCATTAAGTTTAATGTTAGGTTTTTGTAGATTTCCTATTATCAGGTTGAGGAAATTGTCACCTATTTCTACTTTGATAACAGATTTCATGAATTTGGATGCTGTCAAATGTTTTCCTACATCTAGTGAGATAATTACATATATTTTTTTTTCTTTTTTTTTTTTTCTGTTTTAGTTTGTCAGCATGTTGAGTTACATGGCTTGATTTTGAAATGCTAAACTTCCAGGAATAAATCTCACTCAGCAGTAATTTATTGTGCTTTTTATATACTGCTGGACTAAATTAGCTAATATTTTGAAAGGTTTTTATCTTTATTCATGAGAGATATTGGTCCTTATCAGTTCTTTCCTTTTAATGTCTTTGACATTGGTAAAAGCTTGATGTTGGTCTCATGAAATGAGTTCCTTCTATTCAATTTTCTGGACAAGTTGTCTAAAAGCAGTATTATTTCTTCTTTAAATGTCTGGAGAATTCATCAATGAAGCCATCTGGGCCCTGAGTTTTCTTAGTGGAAAAGTTTTTAATTACAAATTCAATTTCTTAGCTATAGAGCCATTCAGGTTATTTATTTGTACTTAATGTCTTTGTGTTTTTCAAGCAGTTTGTCTATTTTTTCTAAGCTGTAAAATTTATAGGCATAAAGTATAATATTTCCTTACTATCCATACTCAGTGATGTCACCTCATTCATTCATGATATTAGTAATTTGAGGACTCTTTTCCTCCTGAACAGTCTGGATTATCAATTTTATTGACTTTCTCAAAGATCCAGTTTCTTAGCTTCCTTGACTTTTTTTTTTTTTTTTTTTTTTTAATAAAGAGTCTCAAGCTGTCAATCTGGGTAGGGGGCCATGGTGTCATAGCTCATAGCAACCTCAAACTCTTGGGCATAAGTGATTCTCTTACCTCAGTCTCCCAAATACCTGGGACTACAGGCACCAGGCTATTTTTTGGTTGTAGTTGTCATTGTTGTCTGGCAGGCCAAGCCTGGGTTCTAACCTGCCAGCTCTGGTGTACGTGGCTGGTGCCCTAGTCACTGAGCTACAGGCCAGCTTTCTTTTCTTATTTTCCTGCTTTCTGTTGTTCGTTCTTCCTCTATTTTTAAAGAGTTTGAGTAAGATCACCCTAATTTTTCTTATTATTTTGAATATTGTAGCATCCATAGCAATATGCTCTTTCATTTTTGTTACTGGTCATTTGTATTTTCTCTAGTTTTTGATTAGTCTTATCAACTTTATTACACTTTTAAAAGAACCAACTCTTTTGTTAATTTTTTCTATTATAGTCTGTTTCCTTTTTTATTGAGATAAAATATACACATATAATCTACCATCTTTACCATTTCTAAGTGTACAGTTAAATGGTAACATATATATTTATATTCTTTTTATTTTTCCTTTATCTTCCACTTCCGGCTCCGGTAACATCCTATCTACTTTCTATCCCAGTGATTTTCAACTAACTGGCGTGCTGTGGCAAACTGGTGTGCCATTGAAAAGATCTTAGCATGCCACAAAATTTTTAAAGATCATTAATTAAACTATTTTTGAAAAAAGTTCAAAGCACAGTAAGTACATTCTGGTTTTTACTCTTTTTTAAATCAACATAATTTAACTATAAAGGTTAAAGTGTGCTGTGAGATGAAAAAGGTTGAAAAACACTGTTCTATCTTCATGAGATCCACTTTTGTTAGCTCCTGCATATGGGTTAGAACATGTAATATTTTTCTTTCTGTGCCTGGCTTTTTTTACTTAACATAATGGTCTTCAGTTCCACCTATGTTGGTGCAAACTACAGGATTTCATTCATTTTTATGGCCGAGTAACATTCCATATACATGTTTTCCATGTATATATGTACACACCATATTTTCTTTTATCTATTCATCCAATGATGAGCTATCAACTTTATTTCATATTTTGGCTGTTGTAAACAGCGTTGTAAACAGGAGTGCAGATATCAGTTTGATATATTGATTTCCTTTCTTCTGAAAAACATAATAGTGGAGCTGGTGAATCATATGGAAGCACCATTTTTTGTTTTTTTGAGGAAACTCCATACTGTTCTCCGTTGTGGATGTACTAAATCTACATTTTTGGCAACAGAATACAAGAGTTCCCCTTCTCCACATCCTCGACAGCATCTGTTATTGCCTTTCTTTTAATAAAAGCTATTTTAACTGGAGTAAGGTGATATGAGATTATGATTTTGATTTGCATTTCTCTGACAACTAGTGATGTTAAGCATTTTTCACACAGTTGTTGGTCATTTGTATGTCTTCTTGAAAAATGTCTATTCAGACCTTTTCCCTACTTTTTAATTGGGTTATTTATTTTTTGCTATTGCATTGTTTGAACTCCTTATCTGTTCTAATTATTGGGCCCTTGTGAGATGAATAGTTTGTAAATATTTTCTCCCATCTGTGAATTGTCTATTCACTTTGTTGATTGTTTCCTTTGCTGTAGAGAAACTTTTTAGTTGTTGACATAATCCCATTTGTCAGTTTTGGCTTTTGTTGCCTGTGCTTTTGAGGTCTTACACAAGAAATATTTGCCTAGATCAATGTCCTGCAGCTTTTCCTCAATGCTTTCCTCTGATGGTTTCACGGGTAGTGGTTCTTAACCTTCCTAATGCCGCAACCCTTTAATACAGTTCCTCATGTTGTGGTGACTCCCCAACCATAAAATTCTATTTTTTCGCTACTTCATAACAATTACTTCATAGTAATTTTGCTACTGTTATGAATCGCAATGTAAATATCTGATATTCATGACATATTTTCATTGGTCGCAACCCACAGGTTGAGAACTGCTGGCTTAGGGTCTTAGATTCAAGTCTTCAAACCCATTTTGGCTTTTGTGTATGGTGAGGGATTGTAATGTAATTTCACTTTTCTGCATACTATTAGTCTGCTCAACACCATTTATTGAAAAGACTGTCTTTTCCCCTATCTTCTATGTTCTCGGCAACTTTTTGAAGATAATTGGTTAAAAACGCACAGATTTATTATATCTGGGTTCTCTATCCTATTGGTATATGTGTCTATTACTACACCAGTATCATGCTCTTTTCGTTATTATAGCTTTGTAATAAAATTTGAAGTCAGGTAACATTATACTTTCAGTTTTGATTTTTGCTCAGGATTGCTCTGACTATTCATGAACCAGACATCTGTGGTCCCAATTAAATTTTAAGATTTTTTTTTCAATTTCTGTGAAGAATGCAATTGGTTTTTTGCTAGGAATTGCATTCAATCTATAACTGGCTTTAGGAGCATTGATATTTTAACGATATTAATTCTTCCAATCCATAAGCATGGAGTATCTCCACATCTTTTTGTGTCTTCTTTTATTTATGAATCAATTCATCAACACATAAAGTCTGCCAAGATTGAACCATGAAGAAATAGAAAACCTCAGCAAATCAGTTAACAAATGAGTTTGAAGTCATAAGAAAAAGTCTCCAATCAAAGTTTTCAAGCCCAAGACATGATCACCGCTAAATTCTACCAAACATTTAAAGAAGAACTTATAGCAATCCTACTCAAACTCTTCAGAAAAAGAAAGAGGAAGAAATACTTACAAACTCATTCCACTAGTCCAGCATTACCCTGATACCAAAACCAGATAAGGACACAACAAAAAAAGAAAACGACAAGCCAGTATCACTGATAAACGTAGATGCAAAAATCCTCAATAAAATACTAGCACAATGAGTTCAATAACACATCAAAAAAATCATTTACTGTGATCAGATAGGATTCATCCGAGAGTTCCAAGTATGGTTCCACAAATGTGAATCAATAAATGTGATACATCACATTAACAGAATCATACAATCATTTTAAAGATGTCAAAAAAAATTTCATAAAATTCAAAATCCCTTTGTGATAAAAACATTCATCAACATGGTATATAGTAGGAACACACTTCAAAATTATAAAGGCCATACATGGCAAATCCATGGCTAACATTGTACTGAATAGGGAAAAATTCAAGGCCTTTCCTCTAAAGACTGGATTAAGACAGGGATGCCCACTTTCACCACTATTATTCAACATAATAATGGAAGTCCTGACCCTAGTAAAGAAAGAAAGTACATCTAAATAGGAAAGACAAGAAGTCAAATTAGTTTGTTTGCAGATGACATGATCATACACCTAGAAAAACCTAGACTCCACCAAAAACTGTTAGAAGTGATAAAACTAATCCAGTGAAATTGCAGAATACAAAACATACAAAAAGCAGTAGCATTTATATATGCTAACAGTGTACAATCTGAAAAAGAAATCAAGAAAATAATTCCATTTACAAAAGCTTTAAAACATATAAAATACCTAGGAATCAACCTAACCAAAGAAATATAAGATCTATACAAGGAAAACTGTCACATAAAACTCTAAGGTATGCTTGTTTTCTACTTTGCTTATTCCTGCTGTTGTTTTATTTCTTTTAAATTATTACCTTTCTTCTACTTACACTGGTTTTTATTCAACAGAAAGCAAAATATGGGCAGCACTTGTGGTTCAAAGGAGTAAGCCACCAGCCCCATATACCAGAGGTGGTGAGTTCAAACCCATCCCCGGCCAAAAAAATAGAAAGCAAAATATATCCGTAAAAAGATCTATGTACAAATGTTCATAGATCCTCCTCAAACTGGAAATAATTTAAGTATTTACCAAAAGGAAGCGAGGTATACAAATTGTGAAGTATTACACAAGGGAATATTGCTTGGCAATAAAAAGGATGGGAGTACATTGATATACACAACGATATGGGTGGATTTTACAGACATGCTAAGTCAAGGAAGCCAAATATGAAAAATGCATATACTATATGATTCTATCTATCAACTTCTAGAACAGGCAAAACTAATCATAGGTAGGGATTTAGAACCATAGTTGTGGATTTGAGTGCAAAGAGGCATGTGAAAACTTTCTTGTGATGAAGATGGTCTATGTTATGATGTGCTATAGGTTACATGAGTATACCTACTTGTCAAAATTGTAAATTTAAAGTTTATGGGTTTTAATATATGTAAATATTAAAAACTGCAGAAAACTGTAAAAGTAGAAATGATAATAACTGAGCAGTGGCTGAAGAATGGGTAGAGGTATAGATGAAGCTAAAATGACAGCATGTTGATGACTGCTGAGGTTAGGTAATGGGTATTAGCATTAATTATACTGTTTCTTTACTATGCATATATATATTTTTCATAAGCTCAAGAGTTTTTTTTAAATTAAGGAATCTTTTCTGTTGGGTGCGAAACACTATTTACTCATGGTGATACCAACTTCGTTAAAGTTGTTTTAAAAAAATTTTTTTTGAGCTTGATTATTGCTTAATCACATTTCCTTCAAGTTATATTTCTGCAACTTCCTTCAAAAAATCACAAAAGAATTCAGGAGAAACAAACATAACCACTAAATAATTTAACTAATGAATGTGAGAAAAGACAAAGAGATAGCTTTTCAGGGAAAAGAAACTTTAAAGAAGTCAATTTAAACCAGTAATAAACAGCTTCTTATTAAGGACCTAAATTTCTAAATTAATTTACAAGAAAAGCAGTAGTAAATGGAGAAAAGTGATTTTTGGTTCATATTACCTCCTATAGTAACTTTTCTATGATTTCCACTGGACCCCTCTACTATAAAGACATACTCTTTTATAAGATGTAAGTATATAAATCAGAGATGCTAGGAATTAAGGATGTATTTTTACTAAATTAATATACTCATGTTCAATGAACTAATCACTACATAGAGGTTCTGATAATATCAAATACCATATCCTTTCTATATAGAAAATGGAAAAAAAATTTAGTTTTTAAAACTCTGTCATTATCAATTTTTCATTAGGAGACATGGATTTTTAAATTTTAATAAAGTTTTGGATTTGTTTCATAATAATCAGTTACACAAGGCTAAACTTTTTTTTTTGAGGCAGAGCCTCAAGCTGTCACCCTGGATAGAGTGTTATGGCATCACAGCTCACAGCAACCTCCAATTTCTAGGTTCAAGCGAGTCTCCTGCCTCTGCCTCCCAAGTAGCTGGGACTGTACGCACCTGCCACAATGCCCGGCCATTTTTTTTTTTTTTTTTTTTTTTTGGTTGCAGCCACCATTGTTGTTTGGCGGGTCCGGGCTGGATTCGAACCCACCAGCTCAGGTGTACGTGGCTGGTGCCTTAGCCCGTTGAGCCACAGGCGCCGAGTCCACAAGGCTAAACTTTTTACGAAACAGATTATTAAATAGAAAATGTAACAGCAATATATCTGAAGGCAAAAGGAAATAGAGAATCAAATGACTTTGAGATTATAACAATCTCTTTAAAAACTTTTTAATTAAGTCTTAAAGTCTTGAAATAGCATTTTGCTATTGTTTTATATATTTTGTTTCTAGGTTTAGAAAGTTTGGGGTTATTAACTAAAGAGAGATTTCCCATGTATAGAATGTATGACAGCTGTTTGATTTTAAAAGCACCTAAAGGAAATGATTAGGAAGAGAAACATCTTAGATTTCTTAATAATAAAAGTTCCCTGCAACATAAATAAGATGAGAGGGACAGAAAAGAATATAGAAAGATAGGTTTCTCAAGTTCTGCTTTAATGCAATTAACTATTACACATAACACAAAAGCAAAGTAGACTTTAAAAAGGGAAAAAAAAACCACTTTCAATAGGAATATTCAATTACCCAAACTTGAGGAAATAGTTTATCCTCTCTACAAGTACCTAATAATACTAATAATAATACTGGGTGTGATGAAATAAAGAAGTGACTAATTTCTTTTCACTCATCTGATTTCCTGATTTCTAGAAAAGTAAACTTTTGTGTGTTCATCATCATGCATTTAAAAACCTAATACCCAGAATAGGGGTTGACAATAATTATATAGGAGTAAATAAAAACAGATATGGTTAATACCCTCATGGAGCTTAGAATCCAGTAGGGATGATATACTAAATAATCACCACAATTTACATATTGTGATAATCCCACAAGAACAACAATAGTGGGTAGTACTAGAGTAGTGCTTACTATACGCCTGAAATTGTTGCAAGAGATTTACATTTTAACTTTTAATTTTAATCCTATAGAACAGGTGCTAATTTTATCTTCATTTCAAGATAATAAAAACTGAGACATGTAAAGATTAAATAACTTGCCCAAGGTCTGACGAATAAGGTTCTCTGAGAGAAAATTAACTAAGCTTCTTACGTAGGGATGGAGGTATAGGGAGCTGGCTTTTTAAGGAAATGTCATGACTAAGAGTTAGGCAAAAGCGGATGAAAAAAATATGGGGATGAGGAATGATCAGCATGTTAAAGCCCTCAAGGGACAGAACTTATTCAAGGAAAAGAAAACTATGTAGCTGGTACATAATAATGGAATTGATACAGGATTCCCCCACTCAGGGCTGACACAGACCCCTCCCTCTCCGTGCTCTAGGCCCAAGTGAACTCAGAAATCAGACTCCCTTCTCTAGTCACAAAACAGACAGCCCTTTCCAGGCCACACCCTCTGGGCTCCAACAAGGTCAGAGCAAAGCAGCCAGAAAGTTCTGGGTGGTTCCACCTTGAGCAGGGAGCACATCCCCTAATCCCTTCCCTGAGACAAAAACTGCAAGGACCCCTAGCAGTGGGACTTCATTCATTCATTTGTTAATATACTCATTAACGTTGAAAAGGTGTTTTCCCACCTACCAAGAACCAACCAAAATGTAATTTTCCATACAATATATACCCCCAGACAAAGGACATTGGGGGAGACTTCTGACTTGGGTATTACCCCTTTGGCAGAAGCTCAGGTGCTTTTTACTCCTGTATTCCTTTCTGTCTAATAAAATCCTATCTTACCACTGATCTGTAGTCTACAGGTTCATTCTTTGAATCCCCAGACCAAGGACCTACTGAAGAAATATATTCCAGTAACATATTTTGGGACCATTGTCCGGAATTGAAGATCTGTGGTAAACCCGACTGAAGATCTGTGGTAAGCAATGGGACCACTTAACTGTATCATGGGTGAGAGATGCTGGGGAACCAACTTTCTAATTCCCCTTGGCTCAAAAAGAAAAGAGCAGAAGGGAATGTTAGAAGGCTTGAGAGCTTAGCAAACAGAAGTAGCACCTGAAGGTCCTGGGGTCCCAGGCAATGGTTCTGACCCTACGGCACTGGAGTGCCCTCTAAAAAACGTTCTCTCCCAGGTCTTTTACTATCTGCTGATGTCTTCCTAGGTCCCAAACTTCTACTTAATCTTTACAAACCCTTGCAGCTCTCTCTCTCTCTCCTTGTAGTTTGTGTGCTTTGTTTTAGTATTGGTAAAGGTTTGCTTTATATATTTAGCTATGTTGGCTGGCTCTTTCGGGTATTTTTCAGATGTTGTATGTTTCAAAAAGGTCCTTTTCATTGCCTTTTCCTCCAAAATTACATTCAATTGGCTTTTCCAAATGTCTGCAAAAAGCTGAACTATGTTAACAGCTAGAGGCCAAGAAGTTGGTTCCAAATGACTCCCCTACATGGCTTCTCTGGGCAACCAGGAGCTTATGAAGCAAGAATTGCCCTAAACCTTAGGCTACAGCTCAGTCTCTTCTTTAAAAGAAAAAAAAGAAAGAAAGAAAACCTTTAAAAATGAAGAAAGGCAAAGAAGATGTCCCTGGGAATTTGATTTTTTCTGGTCCTTTGGTGTAAATGAAAAGGTTCAAAGTCATTCTAGGTTTCTCTAAGATTGGATTAGTTATGAGTAATTCTAAAGCAAAAGTTTTATAATGTCTCTCAACCTGGCGGCACCAGTAGCTCAATGGGTAGGGTGCCTGCCACATGCATGCACTGGGGCTGGTGGGTTCAAACCCAGCCTGGGCCTACTAAAACAAAACAAAATAACAACAACTAAAAAAATAGCCGGGCGTTGTGGCAGGCACCAGTAGTCCCAGCTACTTGGGAGGCTGAGGCAAGAGAATTGCTTGAGCCCAAGATTTTGAGGTTGCTATGAACTGTAACAGCACAGCACTCCCCAGGACGACATAGTGAGACTCTGTCTTAATAAAACAAACAACCAAGCAAAAAAACTAGAAGGAAAAAAAAAATGTCTCTCAACCCTGTTGTATACTGATTTTGATTATTGTTGCCTTGATAACTTCTGGGAAAGAAAAGACAGAAAACATAGCATTTAAGATCTGCCCATGATAAAAAGTCCATTTTCCTTTGTCACTGTGATTTAAAAAAAAAACTTGTAAAAATTATAAAGGGTTACATGTGTGACACGGTACAGCCATTGTCTCCAGGGCAGGGCTCATTGCCACTTTGACTGACAGGCATATACTCAATGGCAGGCACCAAAAGGGACAGAACTTGCATCAGGTGGGACCAGGCTCTCAGATACCTGATTCTCAGCGCTGTGCTGCCGGGAAGTAACAAGCATTGAAGAGCCCCCAGGAATCAAGCGCTACACTGGTGATTGTGGCTACTAAATCTAAACAAGGCAGGGGCTGAGGAGGCCACTCTGCTCAGGAATTCTTCCCCAAGCACTGGAGGGATGCTTCCTATTGTTTTGCTGGAAGGCTTCCTGGGTTGGTCGGAGGACAACCCAGGAACACAGGGAGGGACTGATTAAGATGCTGGATGTTTATTCTTTCCCACAAATGGGTAACATTTTCTCTCTAAGAGAACACCCAGGTAACATGTTCTCTTGCCAAGAGAATTTTCATCAGGTGGGATCACTATGGCTCCCCGGTACTTGATTTTTCTGGCCTGTGCTGTTGGAATACCCTGTTGGGCTATATTACACCGCATTGGGACATAATTTGACCCCCAGACAGTGAGGAAAGAAATGTATGGTTTTCTTCTTCACCCAAACCTGCCTTAGTATCCACTCTCCAACGGTTAACAAAACCCACCAATATGGTAAACAAGAAAGGGAAATGGTCTGAATTACCTATGTGCAAGCTTTCTTTTTTCTCAAGAAACAACTCCAAACCGTGTAAAACCTGTCAGATAGATCCAGCTCTCCTAGCTGTAGTAACTTCCCCAAATGGCCAGGGATTCCTGAGAGGGATGTTGTCACCACCTAGTTCAAATATGCCATCTACTTCTCTGGCTTCTTACTTCATGCCTTTAGAAAACCTCAAGAAGGAATCTGTTCCAAGAATTTCTTCTGGTCTTATTAGGACACCCCAGAAAGCTATACTATACCCTTCTTTGTGTCCTTTGGTTGAGACTGCTAGCAGTGATAGGGGAAATGCATGAGTATTCACTCCATTTTCCCTGGCAGATTTAAAACAAATTAAGGTTGATTTAGGAAAAATTTCTTATGACCCAGATAGGTATACAGACGTTCTCCAAGTGTTATGACAAAGGTTTGACCTCTCTTGAGAGATGTAATGCTACTACTAGATCAAACTTTAACAATGAATGAGAAAAATGAAGTCTTGTATGAGGCTAGAGTGGTTCATGTCCAATACTGATAGCAGCATGTCCTCTGAGGAAAGGGACAGATACCCCACAGGAAGACAGGCAGTTCCCTTTGAAGATCCGAAATGGGACCCTGAGAAACAAGGTAGACTGGTGGCATAAAAATTTTCAACATGTATCCTGAAAGGTTTATGGCTTTTTAAGAAAAAGCCTATGAATTATTCTAAGTTGTCTTCTATTTACCAGGAACAAAATGAAAGTCCTTCAGCCTTTTTTGAGCAGCTTAGGGAGGCAATCTCAGTTGATGCCTGACTCCTTAGAGGACCAAATTATTTTAAAAGATAAATTTTATCATTCAAGTGGCCTAGACATTAGAGAAAACTCCAGAAATTGGCTCCAGGCCCTGATCATGACCTGGAGAATCTTCTTAAAATGGCTATAGCAGTTTTTTATAATCAAGATCAGGAGGAAGAGAAGAAAAAAGAAAGCAGCTCTAGTAATGGCACTCCAACAAACGGGCACCATTCAAGGACAGAGGGAAGTCAGAGGAGCTAAGAACAAGTCTGCCAATGTGGTCAGACTGGCCACTTCAAGAGAGATTGCCCCTGGCAGCACCGCCTGTCAGGCAAGCCACCAGGCTCCTGTCCAGAATGCAAGGATGATCACTGGAGGGCAGCCTGTCTCCAAAGATGAAGGCCTCCTGGGACAATGACCCCATCAACCCCCCAAACTGGACTGAGGGTGCCTGGGGCAGCTACTCATGGCTCCAGCTTATATCATCACCCCTGAAGAGCCCCAGGTTTGTCTCATAGTGGAGGACTAGGAGACAGAATTTCTTTTGGACAATGGAGCAACCTTTTCTGTATTCCTCTCTAATCCTGGTCTTCTATTCCCCAAATCGATATGGGGGGGTATCTGCAAAGTCAGTTACCAAATTCTTCTCTCAGCCTTTAAGCTGCAATTGGAGTGACTGGCTGTTCTCTCATACCTTCCTATTCCATGCCTTCCTCATCATGTCTGAAAGTACTTTTCCCCTTTGGGAGAGGGTCATAGTAACTAAAGTGAGAATAACCATTTAAATGAATATGGAACAGAACCTATACTATGCCTTTCCTTATTAGGGACAGAAATTAACCCAGAAGTATGGGCTACTGAAGGACAGGTAGAGAGAGCAAAATATGCTCAACAGGTCCAAATTAAGTTAAAAAATTGCACCATCTATCCCAATCAAAAACAATACCCTCTAAAAGCAGAAGCTAAGAATGGGCTAATACCCATAATACAGAACCTAAAGCCACAAAAATTGTTAATACCTTGCAATAGTCCATGTGACACTATCATTTTTAGGAGTGCCAAAGCCAAACAGGACTTGGAGACTAATACAAGACCTCCGCATTATAAATGAAGCAGTCATTCCTCTCCATCCTATAGTTCCTAATCCATATACTTTATTATTACCTCAGGAATTAAGGGACAGCCCTCACTTGTTTGGACAAGCCTTAGCCCAAGACTTTAGCTGTTTCTCATATCCCACAGTCACTCTTATTCAGTATGTAGAGACATTCTCTTGGGAGGATCAGATGCAGAGGAGTGCCACAAAGCTACCTAAGCTCTATTAAACTTTCTAGCTGACTGTGGATACAATGTTTCCAAGGCTAAAGTCCAATTATGTGTGCCTGAAGTGCACTACTTGGGTCTCCAACTTTCACAGGGAAAGAGAGCCTTGGGCAAAAAAAGAATAGAACCAATATTGGCTCACCCTAAACCTTGAACTCTTCGCTTTGAAACTTCTTAGGAATTACTGGCTTTTGCAGACTCTGGATTCCTGGATATAATGAAATAGCTAACCCACTATTCTTTAATTAAAAATATTCAAAAAAAGTGTCTGGTTACTCTAAAATGGGAACTGGAGGTAGATAAGGCATTCCAATAGCTGTAAAATGCTCTTCTACAGGTTCCTGCTTTTAAGTCTTCCTCTGTATGTTACAGAGAGGACTGGAATTGCCCAACACCAGTGTCCAGTCTTAGAACCTGTAGCTTATCTTACTAAAGAAATTGATACCATGGCCATACTGTCTGTGCGTTTGTAGCAGGTGCAGCCCTCTTAAATCCAGAGGCAATTAAGCTAACTTTAGGAAGAGACATAATTGTTTATACTTTTCATAACTTTACTGGACTTTTAAATTCAAAGGGCAATCTTTGGCTGTCAGATGATGTACTAATCAGATTTATGTCTTCCAGAGATGATATCACCAGGCCACAAACAATGAAAAGGGTTCCTGCCCAAGACCTGATTCTGTCTCAGACCCTGGGATCACCCTTTCTCCAGGGAAACCCTAATTGCTCCCTTTTATGATACAGGGTTCCCCCATTCAAAGCTGGATAAGGTACCCCAGTTTCCTACACCTGGGCAATTTTATAAAGAGAATACCATGACATTTTGCCCCAAGCTAGAGGGATCAATCCATCAACCCTGCATCACCCTCCTCTCAGGAACCACTAACTGCCCCCCTTTATCACCTTCATCTTCAGCAGGAAGCAGTTTGGAGCAGTTAGTGCCCCTTTTTCCATAAAGGCAGTTAGAGCTTCTGTTTGGAGAGGGATGTCTGATACAGGATTCCCCCACTTAGGGCTGGACAGGGACCTCTTCCCCACTTTCTAAGCCCAAGTGAGCTCAGAAATCAGACTCCCATCTCTAGACACAAACAGGCAACCCTTTCCAGGCCTGGGCTCTAGCAAGGTCAGAGCAAAGCTGCCTGAAATGTTTTTGGATGGTTCCACCTTGAATAGAGAGCACACATCTTAACCCTTTCCCTAAGACACAAACTGCAAGGACCCCTAGCAGAGGGATAGCATGCATTCATTCATTTGTTAATACACTCATTAACTTTGAAAAGACGTTTTCCCACCTACCAAGAACTAGCCAAAATGTAATTCTCCATACAATATATACCCCTAGACAAAGGACCCGGGGGAGACTTCTGGCTAGGGTCTTCCCCACTACCAGAGATCTGGTCCTTTTTACACCTTCTATATTCCTTTCTGTCTAATAAAATCCTATCTTACCATGGATCTGTGGTCCATGGGTTCATTCTTCTAATCCCCAGACCAAGGATCTACTGAAGAAAGAAATTCCAGTAACAGACTGACATAGGGTTAGGGAGAAAATGTACACACAAATTAGAATTATACCTCACCTGATGGGCCACATGACGGGTCTCTCAATTTATTTTGATTCAAGCTACTTTAAAAAGTAATCTACCAGTTATTTACATATATGCCTTAGGTACTGAGTATGACACACATGTAGTTGCCTAGCTTTGAAACTGTTTCTCTCTTTTCATACAAGACAGTCTACACTCCTTAAAAATAGTAACTTGAATTACAATAATTGTGTCTACAGAATAGCTTTAAGGCCCTGGAAGGAATAATTGTTTTCACAAACAAAGTTTAAGAATTGCCTCAGAATAAAATTTAAAGAACAAACATACATGTAATGTAAAATGGCAATTGTACACAACTGGGTATTTATGAAACGAAAACTTAAGTTCATGCAAAACCTGTGCAATATTCACAGAAGCTTTACCTGTGCTGTAGTTTGGCTGTGTCCTCCAAACCTCATGTATTGGAAACTTAATCGCCAAGGTAATAGTGTTAGGAGTTAGGACCTTTGAAAGGTGATTAGATCACAGGGTCTCACCCTTCATGAACTCATCAATGCTTTTACCACAGGAAAGGGTTAGTTATCTTGGGAGTTCCTGATTTAAAAAAAAGTTTTGCTTCTTTCCCTCCACTTTTTCCACTCCACCTGTGTTCTCTCCCACCTCCACCTTCCATCATGAGATGACACAGCAAAAAGGCCCGGGTCAGACATGGGCCCCTCAACTTTCAATTTCCAGCCTCCATGACTGTAAAAAATAAATCTATTCTTTATAAATTACCCAGCATAAAATGGACTTAAGATAATTTTGTAATAGACAAGAACTGGAAACCCAAGTGTCTGTATTACTATTTTTAAAATTATATCTAAATGAAATCTACCTAACCTCTGTTCCTGTATCATTTCACCTATCCTTCAACCTCCATTTCTTCCTTGAAACCTTCCTCCACCATTTTACTTCACAGTTTTTCCTTTAATGAACTGCTATATTACATGCACCCAAGTAAGCATCCAGCCATGCATAGTTATATCCTAATCATTTCATTAACATCTTAAGGCAAAATCTTGTCTCATTAATTTTTTTAAATTAACTTTTAAAATCTCTCCATAATACCAAAAACGCAATGCTGGTCATATGGCTAACAGATTAAACAAAAATGTAAACAAGTGAGAATCTGTGAGAAAATGTCGTAGATGAAAAACTCAACCTTAGGCCAGGGGTTCTCCACCCACATGTGGGTCAGAACCCACAGAAACTGTATTAAAGGGCTGAGGCATTAAGAAGAAGAACTGCCTTAGGCAATCAAATATTAGGTAAATTGTGTAAAATCTGGACATTGCCCAAGTTCATGTATGACTTCAGGAAGTCATATGCAAACATAAATGCAGTGATCTTAAAACCGTAATCTTCACACGTTAAACTTATATTGGCAGCGTCATGTTTTTGTTATTAGAGAGGGAATCACATTTTAACAGAGATATGTCAAATTCTAGAAAATGCTCCCCTCTTTAATATTCTTATTAAGAATAGAAAAATAAGAATGCAAGTTTTAAGAGACTAGAAATTGTCCTTGGAAAAGTCTACATAAAATCCAAAGCAGATCCATAAAAAGCTAGTGATACTAGTAAATTCTTACTTATCATAATACATGCTGTATTGCTGATGAGGAAGCAAGGAAGAGTAAATAATAAAAGCCTGTTGGTACAATATTTTCATTGAATGGAATCTGGCAACTTTTTCTGTTGGTTTTTAAAACCACAACTAAAACTCTCTCAAATTTAATTATTAAACTAAAAATTAAATTCATTATAAAAATTACTATTGAGGCTCGGCGCCAGCCACATGCATCAGGACTGGCGGGTTGGCGCCCAGCCTGGGACAGTTAAACAACAATGACAACAACAAAAACAACAAAAACAGTAACAACGAATAGCCAGGCATTGTGGCAGGAGCCTGTAGTCCCAAATACGTGAGAGGCTGAGGCAAGAGAATCACGTAAGCCCAGGAGTTTGAGGTTGCTGTGAGCTATGATGCCACAGCACTGCAAGGTCAACATAAGTGAGACTCTGTCTCAAAAAAATTAAAAAAAAAAAAAAAGGTGCCTGTGGCTCAAGCAGCTCAGGTACCAGCCACATACACCTAAGCTGGCAGGTTCAGACCGGCCCGCCAAACAACAATGACGGCTGCACCCAAAAAATAGGCGGGCGTTGTGGCAGGCACCTGTAGTCCCAAATACTTGGGAGGCAGAGGCAGGAGAATCGCTTGAGCCCAGGAGTTGGAGGTTGCTGTGAGCTGTGATGCCACAACACTCTACCCAGGGTGACAGCTTGAGTCTCTGTCTCAAAAAAAAAAAAAAAAAAAAATTACTATTGAATTGATATTAAAGACAAACTTTTACTTTCAGCATGCTATGGATCCTAATTTGTTATCTTTTTTCCTTCCTGAAATCAGATCAAATTCTCATCTAAGACCAAAGCCCAGAAATAAAAAATAATGTGTCTACTATCTCATCAGATGTCAACAAATAAATTGAATAAACTTTAAGTAACTACCCTGCAAACATATCAAATAAAACACAATTTTCATAAATACTTGTGACCAAGGAAAATCACAGAATTTTAAAGGTAGAAGAAAATTTAGAGTTAGTTCAACTTGACTAGTGATATAAGAAATAGGAATAGTGCATATTTATAAAGCTTTTGGAGGCAATAGTGGGGGAAAATAGTATTACCTCAGCTAGTGGAATGGGGAAACTGGGAGTTTTATTTTAAGCAACTATGAATCTTGTATACAAAATTCAATATAAGTTCTCTTACCGCATTTAACTAGATATAAATTCCACTAAATACTGGCTTGGATAGTTAAGTACTATGGAAAACATACTAGACCTGACAAAATCATAAGCTAAGAAATATAAAAAAGCCAGAACCATCAAGTATAAAAATTTGTGATTATTTTAAAAGCAATTCATATTTAAAAACTTAGTACCTCCATTCTAGACAAATCTACTTTAGTCTTTATTTTTAAAGGAAGCTTTTTTCCCCCACTGCTCTATTGGGATAAAAATTCAACTATAAATATAGACTATGATACAAATTAAGAAGCATACCGTAATTTTTACAGGAACCGCTAAGCAAATTAATTCAATAAGTAGCTTTAAAAACTCAACAGAGACAATTGTAAGAGGGACTTTACCTGACAAATGCAACCATTGTAACCTGGTTCTTTGTACCCGTAAAGAATCCCCAACAATAAAAACAAAATGAATAAAGTATATAAATTTAATTAAAAAAAAAAAACTCAACAGAGAGCTAGACATGATGATGTCTAGTAGATGATGTCTATAGTCTCAGCTACTCAAGAGCGTGAGGTTGGAAAACTGACCACTTGAGCCCAGAGAGAGAGGCAATAGTTTGCCTGTTAGCCACTCTAATCCAGCCTGCACAACCTAGCAAGATCCTACCTCATAAAGAAAAAAAGCCATAAATCAACAGAGAAATGTAAATGGTACATTATTTAATACAAAAGAAAGCATTAAAGAAAGAATGCCAGAAGTAAATCCAATCATATCTATAATGACACTGAATGAGAAAAGACTGAACAGTACATTTAAAAGGCAAAGACTTGAAAAGTTCAATGAAATAGATAAACCTTTGGCTAATCTAATCAGAAAAAAAGGGGCATTGAATCTAATTTCATCGATCAGAAATTCAAAAGAATCCTTAATGAATATTACAAGAAACTCTATTCTCAGAAATATGAAAATCTGAAGGAAATAGACCAATACTTGGAAGCACACCACCTTCCTAGACTTAGCCAGAATGAAGTGGAAATGTTGAACAGTCTTATATCATGTTCTGAAATAGCATCAAATATACAAAATCTCCCTAAAAAGAAAAGCCCAGGACCAGATGGCTTCACATCAGAATTCTACCAAACCTTTAAAGAGGAACTTGGACCTATATTACTCAAACTTTTTCAAAATATAGAAAAAGAAGGAATACTTCCCAACACATTCTATGAAGCAAACATCTCCTTGATTCCCCACACCAGGAAAAGACCCAACAAAAGAAGAAAATTATAGATCAATATCACTAATGAATATTGATGCAAAAATATTCAACAAGACCCTAGCAAACACAATCCAGCAATACATCAAACAAATTATACAACACGAACAAGTGGGTTTGATCCCAGGATTTCAAGACTGGTTCAATGTATGTAAATCTAGAAATATAATTCATCACATGAACAAATTATAAACAAAGACCATATGATTCTCTCAATTGATGCATAAAAAGCTTTTGATAATATCTAGCATCCTTTCATGATCAGAACACTGAAGAAAATTGGTATAGAAGGGACATTTCTTAAACTGATAGAGGCCATCTACAGCAAACCCACAGCCAATTTCATATTGAACGGAGTTAAATTGAAATCATTTCCACTTAGATCAGAAACCAGACTTGGTTGCCCATTGTCTCCACTGCTTTTTAACATTGTAATGGAAGGCCTAACCATCGAAATTAGGCAACAAAAGGCAATCAAGTTTATCCATATAAGGTCAGAAGAGATCAAACTTTCACTCTTCCCCGATGATATGATTGTATATCTTGAAAACCCCAAGGATTCTACTATAAACTCATAGAAGTGATCAAGGGATACAGCATTGTCTCAGGTTACAAAATCAATACTCACAAATCTGTAAACTTTATATATACCAGCAATAGTCATGCTGAAAACGGTCAAGGACTCTATTCCATTCATAGTAGTGACAAAGAAGAAATATTTGGTAGTTTACCTAAGAAAGGAAGTAAAAGATCTCTAACGAGAAAACTGTGAAACTCTAAGAAAAGAAACAGCTGAAGATGTTGAAAAATGGAAAA
>CAUYRH010134355.1:0-67162 GCA_963574655.1 Perodicticus potto
GTCAGTATGTAGGACAGGTTGAAATATTTCCTGTAAAACTGGTCTTGTGACAAATTTCCTCAATGTTTGCATATCAATAAAAGATTTGATTTCTCCATCAATTTTAAAGCTTAGCTTGGCAGGGTATAGAATTCTGGGCTGGAAATTCTTCTGTTTAAGTAGGTTAAAGATAGATGACCATTGTCTTCTGGCTTGAAAAGTTTCATTAGAGAAGTCTGTGGTCATCCTGATAGATTTGCCCCTGTAGGTCAGTTGGTGCTTATTCCTGGCAGCTTGCAAGATCTTTTCTTTTGTCTTGACTTTACATAAATTCATCACAATGTGCCTTGGAGAAGTTCTATTTGAGTAGAGGGAACCAGGGAACTGATATTCCTCTGAAAGAAGTATGTCAGAATCTTTGGTGATATTTGGAAAATTTTCATTTATAATATGCTCTAGAATGACTTCCATTCCTCTGGAGCATTCTTCTTCCCCTTCAGGGATACCTATAACTCGTATGTTTGAATGCTTCATAAAGTTCCATAATTCTGTCAGTGAATGTTCTGCTTTCTTTCTCTTCTTTTTGGCCTCTTTAACTATCTGAGTTGTCTCAAGAGTCTTATCCTCTATCTCTGAGATTCTTTCTTCTGCATGATGTAATCTGTTGTTGATACTTTCTATTGCATCCTTAAGTTCCCTAATTGACTGCTTCAGTTCATTTAGCTCTGCCATATCCTTTTTATATTCTTCATACTGTTAATCTCTTATTCGATTCTGTGTTTGAATTTCCTTTTAGTTATTATCCACTTTCTCAGCAATTTCCTTTACTGTTTTTGTTATCTGTATTTTAAATTCCCCTTCTGTCATTTCTAACATTTCTTTATAGGAGGAATCTTCTGCAGTAGCTATCTCACGATCCCTAGAAGGGGTTACTCTGGCCTGGAATTTCATGTAGCCAGGATTTTTCTGCTGATTCTTCCTCATGAGTGCTTTCTTGTATCTATTTCCTTACCCTAATTTTCCTTTCACTTCTTCTTGCTCTTTAAGTTACTGTAGCACTGGTCTAGAGTTTTAATGAGTCCTTCTGGTGTGAGACCAGAAGGATCAGAAGATTGAAGAGCAAGAAGGGAAAAAAGATTTAAAGAAGATAGAAAAAAAAAATAGACAGAGAGAGAGAAGAGGGGGTGAGTAAAAGGAAATATTGACAAAAAGAAGAGAGGTACTGAAAGAGAGAAACAGGAGAAATATAGGTGTGTAGTAGGGTACTAGGGCCCAACCTTAAAGACCCCCAACCTCCGGGGGTGCTGGGTTGGGTAATTCCCTTGAGGACAACAGCTCTTTGCCAGCCAGCTCAGACACAATATCCCACCTCCTCCCTAGAGAGGAAGGACAAAAATACTGTAACTCGAACCGAAAAAAACAAACAAAAACCCTTAGGGATAAAATTAGGAGGGAAAAAGAATAATAGGGATAAAAACACTAGCAAAAATGAAATTCTAAGTTGTTGAAGAAAGCTAGAAAACTAGAATGGTGGGGGAAAAAAGAAAAAAAAGAAAAAAAATGCCAAGGAAAAATGTTGAAATTAAAAAAAAACAAAAAACAAAAACCCCACAACCAAGAAAGCAAACGGTATATGTATCTTGCTAAGTATTGATCACCTGCAACAGGTGATATTCTGAGGTATGAGATGTTAATCACAATGTTGATACAGCTGTATGAGATGGGGACTGGAGGCCTCTGCTGATTACTCAGGCCCTGCAGGGACAGGAGCCCAAATAATTCCTCAGCCCACTCAAAAGACTCTCCAAGCCATAAACCTTGCCCAAGCAGAAGCTTTCCAGGGAAAGCACCTATCCCTGGGATTTCTCCTGGTGTGGCTGCCTGCTTATCCAGTGCTCCAAATCCAGTCTCCCCCTATGTCCCTGAGGGCCATGGCTGTCAATCTGCCAAACACTTGGATCTTCGCATTTGCCCAGCATCTCAATTCCCGCCTTTGGGCAGCTCAGTCACTAGATTACTCGCCCAAGGTCTCCCGGCTGACCCCAGCACTGCAACACCCAGGGGCAGCCCACAGCTGAACGATATTAGCTCCTTTTCAGCTCAGTGGCTCAGTCTGGGGCCCCAGACAACACCCAAAGTCATCTGCACACCAGCCCGAGATCTCCCAAGGCAGTTCAATCAAATGTCCAAGTCAAAAAAAAACAAACAGCTCCCAGGTAAGGCTTTTCCTGCTTACAGTCTCACCGTTGCTGTGGTTACAGCTGCAGGCAGCCTCCGACCAAACAAACACACCCACCACTTGCCAGTTTTACACCGCCTCTGTCCTCCTTGTGGGGTCCAGAAGTCTCTCTCTGACCTCCTGTATCACCACAGGGAAGCCTTTGAGCGAAACCCACCAGCCAGAGATGCCTGGGGTCCCCTCTCCCCACTCTCACTGCGCCCGGCTGCATAGAAGCTGCTACTCGGCTGCTATCTTCCTTGCAAAATCTCTGGTGAGAACATTTTAAATCCTCTCCTCTAGTTATTTTTTAATATACAATACCCCATGGGTAACTAACATGACCCTACCGTACAGTAGAACTCCAGCATTTATTCCTCTTAATTATATATTTGTATCCATTGACCAACCTTTCTACATCCTTCTTCTCCCTCCCCTTTGCAGTCTCTGATAACCACTATTTAGTCTGTGCTTCTATGGAAGTTTTTTTTTTCTTTTTTTTAGATTCCATAAATGCATTAGATCATCTAAGTCTTTCTGTGCCTGACTTAGCATGGTGGCCTCCTGGTCCATCCTTGTTGTCATGAATGATAGAATTTTACTCCTTGTTATGGATAAAAAATACTCTACTATGTATGTAAGGTACATTCTCTCCATTGTTCTACATTTATTTGAGGGCAATAGAGAGCCACTGCAGAGTTAGACTGATTACTGAGAAAGAACACAGTGCAAGTGGTGACTGTGGCTCAAAGGAGTAGGGATCCAGCCCCATATGCCAGAGGTGGTGAGTTCAAACCCAGCCTGGGCCAAAAACTGCAAAAAAAAAAAAAAAGAAGAAAGAAAAAAAAAGAAAGAAAGAAAAAAAAAAAGAACACAGTGTCCAGAGGATGCATTACAGAGGGCAAGACTGAAAATAGAAATACTTGACAAAGACACAGAGAGAAAGAGACAGAGAGAGACAGCCAACAGTTTACAAAAGCATTACTTCTAACAATAGTGCCAATAACAAAGAGTTTTAAGTTAATTAGAAGTAAATTGATTGTAATCAGAAGTCCTCCTACACCAAGATAGGGGACATGATGAGGAGGAGGAGATGTCAGGATGATTCCTGGTTCTGTCTTCACAGAAATACAAAACTCTATGCTAATGTCTGATTTCTGTGAAGGGTACACCAATAAAATAGAGGAAGAGAATGTATTTTGAGCAAAACACATTGTTTTTTAAAAAATATTATTTCTTTTGCCAAAGAACTGGAAATAACCTAATCCAATAGAAAAAGAAAAAAAAATTAGAATCTAATGCAAGTTCATTAAAGGAATCTTCCAGGGGACAGCCCTTTTTTTGCAATGTGGGTTTAAATCTGTTATATGACATAAAATTTTAATTAAGCCCAAATCTATATTCTTGAGATAAGTGGAAAACTTAAGCAATCACTTAGTTTAGTAAAAATGCTTTTTCTTGACAATATTTAATTAATCGTGGGGAAAATATTGGATTATGTGCATTACCTGATAATTGCCTCACTTTCTCTTTTTATTTAGTTCTACAGATATAGCCTCAAAGTCCTTCATAAAGCATACAAATGAATAACATCAAAGAATTTTCTTAGAACCCCACTACTGTTGTTTTCATAAGCATAGCCCACTCACTATTTCTTCTGGGGTAAAAAAAATAGTGGAAAAAGGCTTAGTGACTTCAGAAGCTTCCTGATGTTTTTAGTGTTTCTGGAAGCAATTTGACAAAATAGGTACAAACCCTTTCCTTCTAAGCATGTAGATAATGAATAGTTTTTATTTTCCAAATAGTCAACCATCCCTCGCCCTTTTACCTTTTAATCTGCCACCAAGTGACAGAAATGGCTAGTATATGCCAAATCTATATCATTTAACAGAATTGCTCTTCAAACACATTTAGAAAGAGTGAATCATGGTAGTGTTAGAAAACTCTGGCTCTCCCCTTTCTTATCCAGAGTTTAATATTTCTAAAAATGAACATTTTTCATATCAATAAATCAATCTAGAATTCTTCCAGTAATGAGGTAACTAAGACTAAGTCTGCAATGTGCCAAAGAAGTTAGGAGTCAGAAATTTTTGTCTATTTTTCTTTAAAGTTAAAACAGTACATTAATATGCTTAACATTTGGCATATTAATTACATATTAATTAGACTAGATATTTAAAGGTATCTCTAAAAGATATCAATCCATACCAGTTTTATGCACAGAGATTTTGAATGTTTCAGGTATCTTTCTTTTTTAGGAATGTCTGGGGGTTTAGAAGTGTTTTGGAATAGGGTAAACTAGGGAAGTTGAAATAATTTCTTTGTTTAGAGCCCTGAATAAGTGGAAGAGTCAATGGTTTGAATGCTGCCTACAAATGATAATTTTTCAGTCATTCTTGCCATTGACATGAGTGCACTAATTTTTGCAAAATGTTTTATTTTTTTGGACAATTGGTACTAGGGTGGTTTGAATCAGCAGCAACTTATTGTTTGACTACCATTAGTAGTTCAGTTGCAATAAGCAATAGTACATATACTTATTAGTAAATTCTCAGTAAAATGTTTTATGACTTCACATATGATTGAATTCTGTTTAAAGGTTATAATTAAACTGGTCAATACCTATTAAAACTTTAAAGCCAAATGTAGTATCAAATATCCATGTGCTGCTCTGCATCTCTACATCCTCTTGCAGTTAGACTGGAACAGGGCAATTGTACTGGCCAATGGATATGAGTGAAAGTGATGAAAGCCACTTTCAGGCCTGGATTTTAAAAAAATTATTCTACTTAATCTTCCAATTCCCCTTCTCTTTCCATGTATCATCGTTGTAGAAAAAATATTGCAGAACTTAGTGGCTTCAACAATCTTGCAGTCTCCATATATTAGGAATCTGGGCATAAAGTAGTGGAGTACATCTGGTTCAGATTTTTTGGAAGAATTCATTGTGGGAAGATCCAATTCTACATTCATGCATATGGCTGTTGGACCATATGCTCCAAGGATCCAAAGATCAGAGCATTGCTGAAGCTTTGCTGAAGACATACTAAAGACATCAGCTTTTTCTTATGTGGGCATCTACAAAGTGCTACTACCCACATCATAGTATCTTTCTTTTCCCTGAGCAAGGATAGATGGAAAGAGAAAGGGAAAGGGAGAGAAGGGGAGAAGAAAGAATTGGAGGCGGGAATAGCTCCAGCCCACTCTCAAAGAAAGGAGATCACACAAGGGCATGAATATCTTGAGACAAGGATCACTGGGAATCAATTCTAGAGATGATCTGCCACACACAGCAATCTTCAAGGCAATGTGCTCCAAATGGTGGGAATGTAAGGTGGGTGCCTGTAGTCCTAGTTACTCGGGAGACTGAGACAAGAGAATCGCCTAAGCCCAGCAGCTGGAGGTTGCTGTGAGCTGTGAAGCCATAGCACTCAACCAAGGGCAACAAAGGGAGACTCTGTCTCTGAAAAAAAAAAAGGATGGAAGAGCCTGGACTCCCCGTTCTTTGCTAACTAGAAAGATGTGAAGGAAATGTCCTTGAGACACATCAGGTTGTGATATGACCAATATAAACCCATGGTGCAATAAAACCCTGATATTTCAAAATTCATTTATTATAACAGCATTGCATGGGGTTAACCTGACTAATGCATCAGCTTACATATTCTGGCTCTGTACATACATTTATTTCTTTGTTCTTTTTACAAAAAAAATCTAAGAGCCAGTTCCCATTTTTTTCACCTCTTAGGGGCTCATTTTCTTTTTTTAGTTTCAAAATACTAAAGGTGCACAAATGTCTTAGGTTACATGGACCATTTTTATAATGCTTGAGTCCTAGCTTTAGGAGAGCTTGTCACCCAAATAGTATTCACAGTACCAGTTAGGTTGTTTATTTCCCCTTTCCTCCTCCCTCTTCCCCCTGATTGATTTCCACTGAGTTTTACTTCCTTCTGTGCATGTGTGGTATCAGTTATTTCCAATTTAATAGTGAGTACATGTGGTGTTTTTTTTTTCCATTCTCAAGATACTTCACTTAAGGAAATGATCTCTGGTTCCATCCAGACTGTTGCAAAGGTATTAATTCATCTTTTTATGACTGAGTAGTATTCCATGGTATGCATATACCACATTTATTAATCCACTCCTGAACTGATGGACACTTGAGTTGATTCCATATCTTTGCAATTGTGAATTGTGCAGCAATAAACATTTAAGTACAAATGTCTTTTGATGAAATGACTTCTTTTCTTTGGGATAAATACCCAATAGTGTTGGATCAAATGGTAGGTCTACTTTTAGTTCTCTGAGGAATCTCAATATTGTTTTCCATCATGGTTGTACTAATTTGCAGTCCCACAAGCACTGTATAAGCATTCCTTTCTCTCTGCAGCCACCCCAGCATCTATTGCTTTTGGACTTTTTAATAGAAGTGATTCTAACAGGAGTAAGACATATTTCATTGCAGGTTTAATTTACATTTCCATGATAATTCATGAGTAGCATTTTTCACATTTTTTTGGTCATTTATCTATCTTCTTTTGAAAAACTTTTGTTCACGTTTTTTGCCCACTTTTCATAGGGTTATATGTTTTTTCTTGTTGATTTGCTTGAGTTCTTTGTGAATTCTGGTTATTAGCCCTTTATCAGATGTGTAGAGTGAGAATATATTCTCCCATTGTGTAGGTTGTCTGCTTGCTTTTTGTATTGTTTCCTTGGCTGTACAGAAGCTTTGTCGTTTAATCAAATTTCATTTATTAACTTTTGTTGTTGCCATGGTTACCATTGGTGTCTAAATCATAAATTCTTTGCATAGACTATAATCAAGAAGAGTTTTTCCTACATTTTTCTCTAGAATTCTCATGAATTCATGTCTTACATTTAAATCTTTTATCCATCTTGATTAATTTTTTGAGTAGTGACAAGTAGGGATCCTCTTTCATTCTGCTGCATGTGCCTATCTAATTTTTCCAGCACCAGTGTACATTATTGTCTGATTTTTCAAAGATGGCATTCGTTATAGGTAGATGGCTTTATATGTAGGTTCTCTGTTTGGATTCATTGGTCTATCTCTGTTCTTGTACCAATACCATTTTGTTTTGGTTACTATGGCCTTGTAGTATATAGTTTGAAGCCTGGTAATATGATGACTTCAGATCTGTTCTTTTTGTTTAAGATTTCTTTGACTATCTGAGCTCTTTTCTGGTTCTAAACAGACCATAGAATTATTTTTTCTAGATCTGTAAAGTATGACATAATTTAATGGGGACCATACTGAATTTGTAAATCACATTAGGTAGCATGGACATTTTTAACAATGTTGATTCTATTTATCCATGAGCATGACATATTTTTTCATTTGTTTCTGTCTTCTGTGATTTCTTTCCTCAGAGTTTTATAGGTCTCCTTGTAGAGATATTTTATCTCTTTGGTTAAGTATATTCCTAGGTATTTTATTTTCTTTGTAGCTATGATGAATGGAATATTGTGGAATTCATTTTCACCTTGACTGTTATTAGTATATAGAAATGCTACTGATTTATGTACATTAATTTTGTCACCTGAGACTTTGCTGAATTTAAAAATCAATTCCAGGAAACTATTGGTGGACTCGTTTGCATTTTTTTAGATACAAGATTATAACATCAGCAAATAGTAATAGTTTGACCTACTCTTCCCTGATATGGATACCCTTAATATTCTTCTCTTGCTTGATTTCTCTGGCTAGGACTTCCAGCACTATGTTGAATATAAGTATTGACAGTGGGCACCTTTTTCTTATTCTTCCCAGTTTTTATGGGAAATGCTTTCAACTTTTCCCTATTCAATAAGATGTTGGCTGTGGGTTTGTCATATATGACTTCTATAATTCTGAGAAATGTTCCTTCTGTCCCTAGTTTGTTAAGGGTTCTTTAATAAAAGGGTGCTAGATTTTGTTAAATGCTTGTCTGCATTTACTGAGATAATAATGAGGTCTTTATTTTTGTTTTTGTTTATGTGGGGAATCACGTTTATTGATTTACGTATGTTGAGCCATCCTTGCATCCTAGGATAAAGCCCACTTAGTCTTGGTTGATCTTTTGTTTGTTTGTTTGTTTGTTTGTTTTGATGCTGTTGAATTTGGTTTGCTAGCATTTCATTGAATATTTTTGCATCTGTATTTATAAGCAATCTTGGTTTATAGTTTACTTTCATTGTTGTGTCCTTTTCTGGCTTTGGTATCAAGGTGACACTGGCTTCATAGAATGTGTTAGAAAGGAAGGCTTCCTTCTTAATATTATGGAATAATTTCTGCAGTATGGCTACTGGGTCTCTTTTGTAGGTCTGCTAGAATTCAGCTGTGAATCCTTCTGGTAAAGGGCTTTTACTTGTTGGGAGCTATTTTGTTACTGATTCAATCTCACTAATTGTTATTGGTCTGCTCAGGAATTTTATTTCTTCCTGGTTGAGACTTGGGAAGTTGTGTGTTCCAGGTTGTGTGCTTGTCTATTTCCTCTACATTCTCTACTTTATGCATGCAGATATTTGCACAGTATTCATGAATGACGTTTTATATTTCTCTGGTATAAGTTTTAATGTCAACTTTTTCATTTCTGATTGAGCTTTTATGTGTCCTTTCCCTTCTGTTCTTGCTTAATCTTGCAACAGGTCTGTTAATTTTGTTTGCCTTGTCAAAGAACCAACTTTTTGTTTTGTTAATCCTTTGTATTTTTTTATTTCCAATTCATTTAGTTTTCCTCTGACCCTTGTTATTTCTTTTCTTTTGCTTGTTTGTGTTTGGTTTCTTGTTCTTTATCCTAGTTCCTTTTTGATGTGCAAATGTAAGGCTATGAATTTTCCCCTAATGAATCCTTTTGCTGAATCTCATAGATTTTGATAGTTAGTGTCACCTTTGTCATTCAGCTCAGGAAATCTTTTGGTATCCATCTCAATTTCATTCTTGAGCCAATAACCATTCATCAAAAAGTTGTTTAATTTCAACAAGTAGGTTTGAATGTTTTTCTTGTAATCAACTTCTATTTGTATTCCACTATTGTTTGAGAAAATATATATTATAATTTGGGGGGTTTGGGTAATTTTTTAAAACCTGTTTTGTGACTAAAATATGATCAGTCTTGGAGAATATTCCATGTTCTTCTGAGAAGGATGTGTATTCTGTAGTTTTGGGGTAGAATGTTCTTTAAATTTCTGTTAGGTTCTTTTGATTTAGAATTTGGCTTACATTCATTATTTATTTTCTATTTGATGATTTTTCAAGCTATAAAAATGGGTGGTTGAGGTCTCCAATGATGGTGATATTTATTTCTTTGTTTATCTCTAATAAAATTTGCTTTGTGTGTCTGGCGGCTCCTGATTTGGGTACATACATATTTAGGGTTATTATGTCTTCTGTGGAATTGGTCCCTTTACCATTATGTAACGACTCTCTCTCTTTTTTTTTTCTTTGCCTTTGTTGGCTTAAAGTCAATGTTTCTGGTATGAGAATTACTATGCTCTTTTGATTTATATTTAATGTGGGTTTTTTTCATCTTTTTACATTGAATCTGTTTGCATTCTTGTGCTTTAGATGTGTTTCCTGAAGACAGGAGATACCTGGGTTCTTTTTTTTTTTTCACTATTAACCCACTTTTTTTCTTTTGAGAGGAGGATTCAGTCTGTTAATGTTAATTGATAACATTGATATGTGGGATATTGGTCTGTTGATCCTGTTAGGTAGTCCCTTATTGCTTTGTTTTACCTCTTATTCTATTGTTTTATAAGAGTAGTAAGGTTATTCATGGGAGGGATATAGGTAAATTTAAACCAGTGGGAATCTGTTTTGCTGATTTTTGCATAGTGCTATTCATAGAACTTCATGGAGAGCATATTTGCTCACAGCAAATTCCCTCAGTATTTGCTTTTCTGGAAAAGACTTTAATTTCTCTGCCTACTGTGAAACTAGGTTTTGCACAATACAAAATTCTAGGCTGGCATTTGTTCTGTTTGAGTTGATTACAGATGGGGCCCCAATCCCTTATGGCTTATAAACGTTCTGGTAAGAAGTCTATAGTTAGCCTGCTTGATTTTCCTTGGTAGGTTATTTGATACTTTCATCTTGCTGCTTGCAGAATTTTCCCTTCATTTTCGATTTGACCAGGTTGATTACTATGTGTCTTGGAGATGACCTTTTTCTTACCAGTGTTCCATGTTCATCTTGTATTTAAATGTCTGAATTTCTGGTGATACCAGGAAAGTTTTTCCCAATAATTTCCTCAAATAGGTTTTTCATGCTTTTAGCTCTTTCTTCTTCTCTCTAAGGGACACCTATCATTCGAATGTTAGTTTGCCTCACATAGTCCCATATTTCTCTCAGTGATTGTTCAATTTTTTTTATATTCTTCTTTGCCCTCTTTGAATAATTGGGGTAGGGAAGGATAAGTGTCAGCCTCCTGGTCACTTCCTTATAGGGGAATTCTACATGGAATGTCCAAGCTCTGGGATCACGTAAGTTCTCACAATTCTGTGATTGCCTCAGTGTTTGGCCTTGTGGGAGTGGAAAACTTCCAAGTAACTTGGTAGCCCACTGATACCTGAAGGAGTAGGGGAGGAAGAAAGGACTCCCTCCTTTACCCCTTGACTGGGCACTGAGCCTTTCTAGGTTTTATCCTCATTGTTAACTTTTTTACTTTATTCTCTTCCTTCTCTGCTTTTCAATTTTCCTCTGTGAGGCCCCTAGCAGGCTCCAGCTCTTCTCTCTATGACCTGCAGCTGAGCTGCATTCCCTCTCACCCTTGCCTCTGCTTTATCTGAAACCCTCCCTTCTCTCAAAATTATTAACTTTGTATGCATTTTCATATACTCATCTTTATAAGCCCTACAGTTTTTATTCATAAAACAGGTGGGAAAATTGTTAATAATTACGAAATGAATAAACATGGAATCCAAGGAAGTATTTGTTGAATTATTTTTTCAAATAATTTATTTGAATTATTTATATTTTCCTTTATTTCTTTTACATGATTATCATCTTCTCCCCTTTAAAACCATGGCTTAGATAACATTTTTTTCAAGGATACCTTCTGCAAACCTCTAAAGCTGAGCTGGGTGCTTGTCAAGAGCTTCCAAAATACCGAGTGTTAACCCCTGCTGTTGGCCTTATCTATGGCAATTTCCTGATTGGTGGCATGACTTCTTCAGAGCACCAACCAGTGACTTAAAAGCATTCTTATTTTCCCAGCACTTAGTACAAAGTACCTAATAAGAATGTAATCATTTTTAATAAATGGATAAATGAATTAATATCATAAAGAAGAGCAAGATTAAAGCTTTCCAGGAATGTTTTTATGAATATCTCAAAGAAAAGGATGTTAAAGCACTCTGAATCTGACCACTTGATAACTTATTTGACCAGGCTACCAAGACATAATTTTTCCAAACATTCAAACTGATTGAAGAGGGTTCATATCTCTATAACTCAAGCAATAGGAGGCAGAACAAGAGAAGAGAGATACATATTAGCTATTAAGTGATATTGATTCAAAGGACAAAATCCAAAAAAATCCAACACAGACCACTGTGCTCTGTAAGACAGAAAAAATATGCATGTAAAGATCCCAATCTATGATGAAAAAAATTATAGGCACGGGGATAGGTCACAAGTGTGGAGATTTATGTTCAGAATAGGAAAATCTGTAGAGATAGGAAATAGTTTAGTGATTGTAAGGGTAAGAGGAAAAGGAATGAGGAATGACTGCTAACAGGTTATTGTGGTTTCATATTTTTTTTTTTTTGGCAAGGAAAGGGTGATGAAAGTATTCTGAAATAAGATAGCCATGACTATTGCACAACTTTATGAATAAATGCCATGGAATTGAATACTTACTATGGTGAATTTTACAGTATGTGAATTATGCTTCAATAAAAAAGTTAATGAAGTAGAAGATGGTAGGTGGTAAATAAACATTTCAAGTTTTTAATGTTATTCTCAATCAGTTTGTAGTTTTATATTGTAAAAATGAAAATATCTAGGTTAATACCAGAGACTAAAATGTTCTCTGGAAAACACTCCAATAGTTAAGTTTTAGCAAGCTCTGGATTATTTGCTATAATATTATAATCTATTTTCAGGCCTGGACTTTTAAATTATATCTGGTCTTCAAAAATGGATACTTGAAGGAAATGTGCACATAATATCTTATTATAATTGGTTCTTTTTCATAGCTAGCTGTTAGTTGGTCCTCCTTCTCTAACCTTTTTCTCCTATCCAGCCTTTCAAGCATTGAGAATTGCTTTTTTTAAAGGAAAAGTATTTTGTGGTATCTCCTTGCATTTTCTTTTCTCTTTGGAATATTAAGTTTTTTAAAATGAATTTTTTGCTGCACAATATTAAGCAAAATCATTCCTGCTATGTTTCAAAGCTGTATGAAATCTCCAATCACTGACAAAGATGAGAGGACACTGGCTGTAACACTTTGATTAAGCATCCCTACTACCACTTGGGAAAACATAGATCTTCTTTTCCCTTAAAGTAACACCTGGAACCTGGGGTCACAAATAAAAATTCTATTAGAAATATGTAGTATAAATAATTTTTCTTACATGACACAGCATCAAACTTAAAATATAAGTTATGAGGATGATGATAGGATAGCTTGTGAAATTCACCAAATGTTCCCCCATTAAAAAGACAGCAGAACTAGGATGGCAAAACAAAAACACACTTCAACTGAAACAAAACTAGGTGGTAGAGTGTTTCCAGGAACCCCTAAACATGACTAGGTAGGGGGAAAACATCTGAAAGACCAGCATGGTATAGCACTTCTGTTGGGGGAATCCCAAGAAAACACAGATGCTGACAGACATAAAGGTAGCTGAATCCCAATATCACCAGCAGAAACCTTCTAGCTAATTGAAGATCTCCAGTTGAAAATGGGAGGATTCACAATATATGTAACACTAAAGAGGTAAGCCACAACACAACCCAGTATATCAAATGGGAATTGGAAAAATCAACATAAATTCATTATGTATTCTATCTTAAAATAATCTGTTCCCAAGATTTGCTTCCTAAAAGGGCCTAGAAATACTGACCAACTCAATAGCAATGAACAACCTCAGATTTTTTTACTCCAAATAACATTTTCACTGAAAGGAAATAATTCCCTACGAGAATGTCTGATTCTAAGTTCTGGACCAGGTAATGTGCAAAATAAGCCCAGAACTTGTTGTCTCAGTAATAACAATGCAGTGATCAAAGACTACTGTGTCAAAAGAATTTGGCAATGAACCTGAGGAAGCTCTCACTGGACAAAGATGGGACAAACTGAGCATCATTAAATACAGTAACTTCAATGGAATGAAACATTACAATTGTGTTTCAATCAGTAAGTTCATAGTGAGATACTACCAAAAAGAAAGGAAGAAAGGATGGTAGGAAGGCTGGGAGGGAAGGAGAGAGAGAGAAAGGAAGGAAGGAAAGGAGGGAGAGAGCGAGGGAGGGAGAAAGAAAGAAAATGTTCTAACTACTAGTGAACCTTATTATTTGACAACTGGTAAATAAAGGGGAATGGCCAAACTTTTTTTCTGCCTTTGCTAGTGAACTTTTCCACTTGGTAAATGTAAATTAGATAAGGAGAAGCTTTTATTAATAGAAATATTCCACCTAATAGATGAAGAAGATAAGAAAGAATTAGAGTATTTTTGAGAACCCAAATTAGTTAATACATCTAAGTATTAATCATCTATTTCTGCTATCATCGTGTAAAAAGATTCAACAACCTTCTAATGGAAGAACTCAACAAAAATCAAACCTCAATCTGATTAAGCTTCTAGATCCAGCTAGTAATTTATAGGGAATACAGAGGATACAGAATAGAAAAACATGCTAAATGACTCTAGGAGGATGCAATCAGCAAAATCCAGAATGTGAGAAACTATAGGACAGGCAAGCCAATTTATTTAATCAACCAATTACAAAAGGATAGAGGGATTATTAATTTATTGAAAGAGACTTAAGAGATTTCACTCAATAACAATAGGTGGATCTTATATTAATTCAAATTAAAAATTATATTTTTGAAGATAGTGAAAATTGGGACACTGTATATTTGATGGCATTATAATTTTTTGAGTTTTTACTGTGATTATGTTTGTATATTTGTGTTTAACAGAGTTACTATGTTTTAGAGATACATATGGAACTAGGAGAGATGAAATAGAAGCTTAAGTTTAAATAATATGGAAGAGGAAATTGAAGGGAGGTAGGAAGATGAAAAACAGATTGATAATAAATTGAAAGAATTATTAAATCTGGGCAGTGGTATACAGAAATTTATTATAGCATTTGCTACTTCTGTATGTGTTTGAAGTTTTTCATAATCAAAGAGCTAAAACAATATTATATAATATATGCTAAGATATGTTTTAAGGAAAAATGAAATATGAAAGAGAAATTTATAAATATTTCAGGATATTTATTATTGCTGTGATGAAAGTTAATGCAAATTGCTATGGAAAATATTCAGTAGCTAATACCACTAAAGTGAGCAGTTGGAATTTTCAATTATGAATAAGAGAAAATCCCATTACCCATTTTCTTCTGCAAACATCACTGATGCTACCTTCAAGTTTGAAAAACTGAGTATGTTATCTCCCCCTGAATATTTGTATGAACCTGAATAAACTGCCTACTGCTCTTTGCTATGCAAACAATTGGAGGGCTTAGTCATGCAATGAACCAAGCTCTAGTTGAATAAGTAGTCTTATTTTTACTCCATCCCTCTAAAAATCTGGAAGAAAAATAATAAAAGTGAAGTTAGCAACCAAGAAACTGCACTCTTCATATAAGCAGAGCTTATAACAATTTCATTTATCACTATATTCCTAATTCCTATAATGACATCTAGTACATAATAGGTATCCTTAACATTCTGTGAATGAATGAAAGGGTGGGGGTGAATGGCTACATGAATGAATTTTATGAGTAGATTCCAAGTAAGAGTAAGTAAATCCCAATATAGTCATCTTAGACTACTAATATTTATATCTACACGTCAATAATTTTTAGACTAGACTACAGTTGCCTTTTTCTACTGTCTAAATTAGTGGTTCTCAAAGTTTAGCATACATAAGATTACCTAGAAAGCCTGTTCATAGATTTCTGTGCTCCATCCCAAATTCTTGAATTTGCCTTTCAAACAAGCTCTTAGGTGGTGTTAATGCTACTGGTCTGTGGAATATACTCTGAGTAGCATTAATTAGACAAATTTTCTCACCAATCATCTTCATCAGATTTATTAGGAAACATTTAAAATATTCAGATTCTGGATGGTACCTGTGACTCAGTGAGTAGGGTGCTGGCCCCATATACCGAGGGTGGCGAGTTCAAATCCAGCCCTAGCCAAACTGCAACAACAACAACAAAATAAATAAAAATAAATTTTAAAAAAGAATAATTTTAAAATATTCAGATTCCCATGATTTTCCTTGACAACTACTGAAACATAATTCCTGAAAATGTGCATATTGCAAGGGTACATGTCAATTCTATTAAGTATAGAGTATAAATGTCTTAACACAACAATTAAGTAAATGAGATGAAGGCTATATTAACTAGTTTGATGTAAGCATTCCAAATTGAATTTGAAATCAGCACATTGTGCCCCATAAATGTATTAATGTATACATGATCTATGTGTTTATAACTCAAGAAAAAAAAAAAAAGAAAAGAAAAGTGAATTTAAAAAAAGTCATTCTTACATACACTCAAGTTATAGCATTTCCTAGACTGGTGCTGCCCAATAGAGAAGTCCATGCAATGATGAACATGTCTACTATATCTGCTCTATCTAGCACAATATCAATTATCCATTTGTGGCTATGGAGCAATCGAAATGTGGCTACTGTGACTGAGAAACTGAATTTTTGTTTGTTTGGTTGGTTGGTTGGTTTTTAGACACAGAGTATTGTTCCATCACCCAACCTGGAGTTCAATGGCCCAATCATTGCTCATGATAACCTTGAACTTCTAGGATGAAGCCATCTTCCTGCCTTAGCCTCCTGAATAGCTAGGATGACAGGTATGCACCGTCTCACATGGCTAATTCTGGAAGGCTTCAGGTCCTGAATTCCTGAGCTCAAGTGATCATCTTGCCTCCCAAAGTGGTGTGTTTACTGGAGTAAGCCACCATGCCATGCCTGAATTTTAAATTTTATTTTAACTAATTTCAACTTCCATTTAAATCACCACTTAGAGCTAATGAATACCATATTAGATAGAGAAGGCCTGTATTTTTAAACTTTCCTTCTTAAATCTAGAATTGCCCTCAGTGGTGATAGAAGGAGGGGCCCAGGGTCTGAGGTTGCTGGAAACCCATTCTTCTCAATCATAGAAATTCCTCCTTGGTTACCTGGAGCTTTCACTTGACATTCCGGCTCCTCTACCACCTGCAGTCCCTGCCCAGACTGGACATTCCTGAAGAAGAATCAAAGTATTCTGACACATTTTCATGTGAGTGGCACATAGTTAAGGTGGTGAAGTCATTATTTATCTGGCAAACAGTTATGCTTTGAGTCTATTTTAATACAAGCTTTTCAAGGGATTCTGAATGCATTCACCAATTTATTATCTCTTTAATCCTCTTAATGACTTTGTGAGTAGGAGAAAGGAATCAAGCTACTATCCCCATTTCACATGTAGAAAAACTGACTCTTAAGAGAAGTAAGTGATTTACTGAAGCCTCTCCTAGCAACTCCCTGATGGGATGTTATTTTTCCAAGAAAATTATTCTCTATGATTAAGTAATTAAAGTTCCTACACTCAAGGACACCTCAGCAGTACTTTAAAAAGCAATTTGCTTTCTGGGGCATCTAACTATCCATGAGGAGGGAACTTAAGCCCTGGATGAAATGGAAAAACCCAAACTAGACTCAGACATCCTACAACTATCGGGCAGGTTCTTAGGGTTCTATTCTTAGGCCTGTCAGAGTTTCATGGCACAATCTATAGCCCAAAAAATAAATCGATATAGATAGACGTACAAGTATTTTAGCAACACACACACTAATTACATTTTTCCTTCTAAAAACTACAGTAAACATAGGAGGAATGTTTTAGGTGTATGAGATGTGAGATTAGAGGTAGAATCATAAGAATTCCTCTCCAAATGACAAATTTCAGGTCTCCCCCAGGTGATTTAGTTTTATAGCAAGATTTGCTCTTGGGGCACTGTCCTCAACTAGATAGACAGAGACAAGACCATAGGCCATCACGGAGTCAAAGGCATAAAATAGTAATTAGCTACAAGTCGCCCATGGAGATTTGAAAATGCTGTCAAAGTCTAAAATTTGCAAAGCCAGCTGCAGCTTCCCTTTGCTTTACACACTGTAACTTCAGTTACCTACACAAAGCCTAGAGGAAAAGAAAGCAAACATCTTGGGATGTGAGTAGGTTCACCCAGCTGGGAGGAGAAATAAGCCACTTTAACCCCTTAGCTTTCTTTTAAACAAGAGTTTCCTCACAGTAAGAGGTAGGGGAAATTCTGGTGGGCGGGTGTTGAGGGATGGAGGAGAGGGAAGGAGAGAGAGTTAAGCAAATGAAATTGGGATCTCATCCCCTGTGTTTAAGATGGAGAACCCCTCCAAGAAGGCCTTGGGTAGACTTTATTCACTTAATAGACTTTAAGTGCCTGAGGACACGGTACAAACTTGTATCACATTATCAGACAGGCCCCCTCACAGCATCAGTGTTGGCAGAGGCTCATGAATATGTAAATACTTTATGTATCTTGGAAACATGCTTGACAAGAGAATAGCTAAAACGAACTGATTCTAGTTATAAGCCCATCAGCCTGCCATTCTTTATGTTTGAACAGCCAAGCTATTGCTAGGTGACAGATCATTAAGGCTATCTACTCAGTCAGCGGAAATGAAGAAATAATTTGTTCCTAATAACCTTCAGATGACCTCCCAGGCAAAAGGGAGTCTTTAAAGTGCTGTCTCTGCCGCTACATGTCAGGCAGGCGGGTGGGGTTCTTCTGGCCCTGCAGTCAGAGCAGGGTGGCTGGTGAAACAGATTAATAAACACCTACTGACAGGGACATAGCGGGAAAAGATCTCATCACCTGCCATTATCAGGCTGATGAATAATTCAGAGCTCTCCATCAGAGCCGAGAATTTCAGGCTACACTCTGCTCTACACTTGCAGAGAGAAGGGAGCACGAAGGCTCTGATTGCGAGGATTAAATGGTGACCCAGGAGAGGTGCGTCTGTTCCAGACTGGGCAGCATCAGGAGGAGATGGAAGAAAGATGACCAGTCAGGTGCAGGGCCCCAAAGCCAGGAGGCACAACCTCAGGACTCCTGACCACTGGGAAATGTCAGGTGCCCAGGGCAGGCCCCAGCACTTTATCCACCACTGCTGATGAAGGAGGACCCCACTCTTGCTTCCTGGCCCTGCTGCTGGGTTCCAGAGCAAAACAGGCAGTCTCCCTGACATGCCTCCCCCTCTGTGGGTACTTCATCTTACCCCTGTTGCTAACCTCACTATCTGGGGGGAAGCATCTGCACTGCAAATGTGAGCACTGCTCAACAGCTTTGGGGGCAGCTGGCTTCTACAGGGACCTCAGGACAGTTTCTGACTACTAGCTATGTGATTCTCTCCATGCTGCCTGACCTCTCTGGGACTCAGTTGTCTGACCTGCAAAATAGGCTCAATCATATCTGACTCAGACAGTTATTGTGGGTTTTTTTTAAAGCTATGCATGGAAAGGTCATAGCAGAATGCCTGGGATCAAGCCAAGGCCTACTTTATCTGTTTTTTGACCTAGGGCAAAGCAGTAAATTAACTACACACCCAAATCTGGCTATTCAAGGCAATTTAAATAAAGGAACAGTTTCCATAAGTGTCGGCATGGTTTAACAAACCAACAAGGAATAGGGATGTGCCCAAGACCAATGACAGTGGGATCAGGACTGCTTGGCCTCTTTGGGCCTCAAGGGGTAGAAAGATAAGAGAAGATTTGCTACCTGATAAAAGCCTTCAAAGAAGGTCACAGCCACTCATAGCCATCTGGCAGGGAGGAAGCCAGGACCAATATCCCCCCTGCACCCTCTTCCTGCCATCCTCTCTCCTGCCAGGGCTGAGTTCCCAGCGCATTCCACTGAATGCCACATAAGAGGCCTGTTGATGAATTTGTAAAGAGAAGCCTCTTGGGCACAGAGCAAATTGGAGAATGGTTGGAACTGAATCAGGTGGGACAAGGGAGAGGAATGTAGCCTCCATGGGACCAGTGCAGTAGCCTGTACTTTTCCATCTGTGATGCCTTTCAACATATGTGGAGTGAATTAAAAACAAAGCAAGAGAAAGGGCTGATTCATTCATTTTAAGAGCCTACAGACTAGTTGAGGGTAGAGGAAGAAGGCAGAGGATGCAGGAGTGAAGAAGAATTTGCATAGTATAATGGAAAAGGTACTGATTTCAGGGTGAAAACAAATTAGGTCATCACTTAAATTATTGCATCTCTTTTATTTAGCTTCTTCACCTCTCTAGTTCCATCATGTGTAAAATGAAAACTTTGGGCAGTTGATGTCAAAGACCCTTCCTAGTTTGGAAGTCATGAGTTGAAGCGTGACCAGAGGGTAGCTTTATCAATGTTTTTTCTCCTCTTAGGCACCTAGAGCAAGTATGGCATGAAAGACAAAGATCAGCTTTCCTTGGGACCCATAATTGGATAACTCTGAGTTAAACTAAACTTGAAATTAAATTAGTGCTTAGCATGCTAAAATATTTTGGTGAAATGTGCACACCATTAAAAGCCTAACCATTCCATGTAGTCAATTGCATCTGAGTGTTACTGGGCTGAAGTTTATTTGTGCTGGTCAAGCGGCGGAGCAGGGAGGCAGTTGGGCAGAAAGAAATGCCCCATTCCTAAGAAAGAAGGTGAGAAAAACCTCTGGCCAAAAGACTGGAAAGACTAGATCTTTTTGAGAATCAATCAGATCTTATCAAACACTATTTCAAAGAATCTTGTCAAGTGACTTAGAGATGAAGTGTCTTTTCAGAAACATTTGGTTTCAAAAGAGAAAGTGAAAATTAGGAGGCATTTGGTAATTGGGGGGCTGGGAGGAGGCAGGGAATGAGAGCAGAGAAGACAGAGAAGTGATCAGAACTGGGAAGGAGGCAGAGTGCTGTTGGAGATAAACTAAAAACAGCAGAAGAGGACCCTAAATATGATGCATGAGAAAGTCTAGATCAGATCATCTCAATTTCCATCCTTCTGGATCATTCTCTTTTCTAAGCTTTCTGGATACCTTCTGCTTTGCTTTTCATCACATTCTTCATTAATGAGGAATAAAGAATGATAGAGAAAGAAAACTCCCAGTAGCTCTCAAAAAGCCTTAATGAATAAGCTGCTCAGGCATTTGATCCAGGACTAACATGTAATTCATTTATTGCTTCCTATTTTTAAGAAATATGTTAAGTGCTATTAGTTTCCAGGAAGTCTTCTGGAAATAGGGAAATAAATTCATGATGTACAGAGATACCACACTCAGGGGGAGGTCTCTGCTTCTTAGATGATAAAAAAGAGCCAGCCATGAGAAGATTGGCAGAAAAAGCTTCTCGGGCAGAGAGAGAAACAACTGCAAAGACCCTGGAAGCCTGGTCAAGCCATGACAAAGAGCCATGTGACTGGAGGGTGGCGAGTCCAGACAGCAGAGCCCGAGCCTAGAGAGGAAGGAAGGGGACAATCCCCACAGTTTTGCTAAGGCACTATACTCACTACCCCATCTCTGGACCCTAAATGACGAGGAAAGCAACATTAAAATGGTAAGTTCAAAGTCTTATTGAGTTCTGTCTTCATATGTAAACTTGGCATCCTAATTTAACAGATGGAAACAAGAAGGAAAGTATATCCAATCATATTCAGGTCCCTCGGGAATGTCTTTAATATACAAAGAAATCTCCCAGGCCGCATCTCCTGTGACCATACTCTTCTAGTTGTTTAGTATAGTTGTGTTTCTTATTATCATTTTCAGAAGGAAAGATCTAAAATGCCATGTTTCAGTGATATATTCTCCTTGGCCTCCTCAGTAAGATGGGCAGCTGTAATTTCAAAAAGAGATACAAGAGATCAGTTAGCCAGAAGCAGCACACGGCCCATCTGTGTATGGTCTGGGGGTGTGGAGATGCACCTTGTTCAGAGATGGAGACAGTCTCCAGCACCTAACCTGCTCACGTGGCCCCTCTTCCTCATGGCTTATTTTAGTACTTGGATTACAATTTGGAGAGAACCCCAGAATATGAGTTCTGGGACTTTGATTTTTTTCTAATGAGTGAATACCAGTAGATTTTAAAGTGTTGTTTCTCTTCTGGATACAGAACAGAGGAGGGCAGGCTCCTTCAGGAACCTGTCTGAGTAAGAATGAAGGTGTTTATTTCTGAAGAAGTTCTACTGATCATTCCTGTTTGGGCTATCCCACCTTCTCTATGTTGCTCATTATCTGAAGGTACTTGTTCGCTTTTTTTTCCTCTCAGTCAATCTTGCCTCTGGGCTCTACCATGCAGCAGCAACTTTTTTTTTTAATACAGCCTCCTCAGTATAATCAGTAGCCATTACTCCTTTAGGCAAGGCAGTAATCTGAGGAACATAATTATACTTGCAAGCTAAAGAAAGCAGGGAAGGAAAAGAAAAAAAGTGAAGATGATTCATAAAGAATGTCAAAAAGGAAAGCGGTGTTTTTTGCTGCTTCTTTCCTTCCCTAGTGACAAAGCTATGTCATTTCAGAGAAAAATGAAGAGTTCCTTACACAAATGGGATTGAGACATCTGGTAAGAAAGAAAGTGACACTGGGTAGAGTCAGGGAATGTAAATCCTAATTAGGGTGCCCAAGTGTTCTGGTTTTCCTAGGAAAGTCCTAGTTTCCACCTGTCCTGGTGTACTTACAGTGTTCTCCCCTTGCTTTCAGAAGTGTCCCTTTTGGATGACAAATTTCATGGTTGTTCTCACCTTGACCTTGCCTTTTCCACTAAGCAAGTATGTGGCTCTCCATAAATTCCTCAACTCTCTGGACCTCAGTTTCTCAAGAGTTTAGATAACCAGCATGACCTTTAGCCTCATATTCTATGGCTCCATTAAAGCCAAGAGAAGGAAAATTAAAGCTGGGGTGTGTGTGCAATGTAGGTGCTTCAAATGAAAGAATGCCAATTATTTCTGATGGGCATGGTTGCCACCTTATTTAGTAAAACTGCCTCTGGCTTACCTAACACTGTTAGTTGATGATGATTGACAAAGTTACTCTCTGCAGACACTGCACTAAAGATCTTAAATGAATGATTTCTTTATTCATCTGTTATGGTTTCTATTTTATATGGACTTTGCTATGGTCTGAATGTTTGTTGCCTCTAAAACTCATACTGAAACTTAATCCCCAATGTGGCAGTATTGGGATGTGGGGCCTTTAAGAGGTGACTGGATCATGAGGGATTAATTCATTAATGTATTAACATATTAATGGGTTAATAGATTAATAAGTTATCCCAGGAGAGGGACTGGTGGTTTTATAAGAAGAGAGAGAGAGACCTAAACCAGCACACTCAGCCCTCTCACCATGTGCTACCCTTAACTGCCTCAGGACCCTGCTAAGGGTCCCCCCCAGCAAGAAGGCCCCCACCAGATGCAGCCCCTTCACCTTGGACTTCTCAGCCTCTATATATGTAAGAAACAAATTGTTTTTTATTATAAATTACCCGGTTTCAAGTATTCTGTGATAAGCAACAGAAAATAGACTAAGATAGACTTATAGTCACTTCCAATCACCTTTCAACCATAATTCTCGCTAATTGTAAAATACCATTCTCTTAGCCAACATGCCGTACCTAGTGTGTTCTGAGAAAAACACCAAAGAAAATACTTGGGGTGTCAGTCAGGATAGGCTGAGGTTATCTGTAATAACAAACAACTCGATTTTACTGGCTTCACGTGTTTGTTTCCTGTTACCTGCCTATCCGAGCTTATGTGGGGCAGTGCTCTGTGCTGGTCTGCCCTCTGTCCAGGACGCAGGCTGATAGAGAAGTTCTGACTTTTCCCCAGAACGTTTGCAGAAAAAACTTCGCCCCAAACAGATCACAAGACTTCTGCTCACATTTCATTGTCCAACTCAAGTCATATGACTACACTTAACTCCAAGATAACAAGAAGTAAAGCCCCACAATAAACTACGAAGAACAAGAACATTTGTTAAAAAGTACTGTTGGCTTTCACACCAAGGTACTCCAGGACAAGAGATTTGAGTTCCTCTTACCACTTTTAAATTCTCATGCACGGCATAATCGCATTTCAGTCAATGACAGACTGCCAGACTATTGGAGAACAGCCTGATAAGGTTACATTGGAGCTGAAAAATTCCTGTCTCTCAGTGACATCTTGATAATCTTGACCCTATATAGGCCTAGGCTACAGTGTGCATTTATGTATTAGTTTAAAAAAACTAGTTGCCCAGCCTAGAATGCCATGGCATCAGCCTAGCTTACAGCAACCTCAAACTCCTGGACTCAAGCTATCCTCCTGCCTCAGCCTCCCAAGTAGCTGGGACTACAGGCTCCCACTACTATGCTTGGCTATTTTTTCTGTTTTTAGTAGGTGGGGCGTCTCACTGTTGCTCTGGCTGGTCTTAAATGCCTAAGCTCAAGGGATCCTCCTGCCATGGCCTTCCACTAGGATTATAGGTGTGAGCCGCTGCACCCAGCCTCAAAAAAAAATTTTTTTTTAACAAATAATAGCTTATAGAATAAGGTTATAAAGAAAGAAAACATGTTTATGTAGCTATAAAGGTGTTTGTGTTTTCAAACAGCTTTATTAAGAAAGAGTCAAATATTTAAAATTTACGAAGTAAAAAGACTTCAGTAAGTTTATTGTTGAAGAAATTAGATCTATTAATAATAGAAGAAGATATTAAATCTATTAATAAATTCAATGTAGCTTAAGTGTACATTTTTCATAAAGAACACCACTGCAGTGGTGTATAGTAATGTCCTACATCTTCATAGTTATTCACCACTCATTTACTGACTTATCCAGAGCAACTTCCATTCTTATAAGTTCTATTCTTAGTGGGTTCTCTATACAGATGTAGATTTTATCTTTTATGCCCTATTTTTACTGTACCTTTTCTAAGTTTAGATATGTTTGGAAACCCAAATACCACCGGGTTACAACTGCTTATACTCAGTATAGTCACGTGCTGTCCAGGTTCCTAGCAGAGAAACAAGAGGCCATACCCTATATAGCTCAGGTGCATGGTAGGCTCTGCCATCCTGGTTTGTATAAAGATACCCAGTGATAGGGGCAGCGCCTGTGGCTCAGTGGGTAGGGTACCAGCCCCATACACCCAGGGTGGTGGGTTCAAATCTGGCCCTGGCCAAACCGCAACAAAAATATAGCCAGGCGTTGTGGTGGGTGCCTGTAGTCAGTCCCAGCTACTAGGGAGGCCAAGGCAAGAGAATCACCTAAGCCCAGGAGTTGGAGGTTGCTGTGAGCTGTGTGATGCCACAGCACTCTACCAAGGGTGATAAAATGTGACTCTGTCTCTACAAAAAAAAAAATACTCTGTGATAAAATCACCTAAGGACACATTTCTCAGAATGGTATCACCATCATTAATCCCCATCATCGGATAGTAATTATTTAACATTTCGTTAGGCTCTTTATTAGCCGTAGACTCACTAGCTTATCTCTGCTAAAAGCAGTTTCTTTCTTTCCAAACAAGCAGGGAGAATGATGTGGGTATAAAATACTCCTACACCAGTTACATCCCTCCTTTCTCTGGGAAGGTCTTTGCTGTATCTACTGTACAACGAAGAGATGACAGTTCAGTGAGGGAAAAGGTGTGTTTACCTCAGGAGAGAGTGTCTTTATGACACTGATCTGCTCTGATGAATCTACTAATGCGAAATTTCTGACCCAATAGGCAGTGATTGCACAGCTCTGAGACGCATCTCATTATTCATGAAATATGTGCCACGCGGCGGCGTGCTCTCCCTGCAGACTGGCTGCCAAGCAATTACTCACTTCCATCACTTCGTTTTTTTATTATTATTATTTTTCAGTGGGTTTCTATATATTCAGCACACTTCAAGAAGCAAAGCACAGTCCCAGAATGAAAATGATGCTTGTCTTGTTTGATTTTAAACAGAAAAGCACTTTCAAGTCCTTAAAAATTGATGTTGTTTTAAACTTACAACAAGCAATAAGGGAAACTAGTAGCTGCAGAAATAAATGGGAAGCAATCAGGAGCGTTTCCACTGTTATACATATTTGCTACCCAAGAGCTGCTGGAGGGACGATCTTATATGTCCTGATTTATTTCTCTGACTTCCCCTAGGAGCCCTTAATAGGAACAATGAACCAGAAATGGTGACTGGGCTTTGGTGGCAGCTCTCCGCCAGAAGCAGGAGCACTCACATGCATTGGCCCATGCTTAGAAAAGGAATAGGCTCCAGGAACCTTATCCCCTCCTTATCACAATGGTTGCTAGTTACCTCCTTGCAGATACAAAGTCTAATGTAAAAGAACAGCTGTCTTTTGCCTCTAAATGTTATAATCTGTGCTGAGCACTTGTGTCCCTGTGAAGATCACAGCAGAGGAGGGTTCCAGCCCTGGACATCGTGTCAGAAAACTTACTGAAACTGATGAAACGTGATCAAACAAAAGATCCTCAGTTCTCAGCTCCAAACCTCCTGTGTGGTTAAATCTTATTCTATGGTCAATTACAATGACACCCCAGCTCTACACCTTCCTTGCATATGAATGTGCAATTCCTCAGTGAAAGAGCACAGTCTCTTTATCCTTAAGGGTGAGATGGTCTTGGGACTTGCTTGGCCACCAATATATGCAGAAGTGACTGTGGGCAGTTTTGAGACTACACTTCCCAAGTCTTTGCATGTGGCCACTTGACCTATCTCTTACCCTTGCTGTTACTATGGGAACAGCTTGCTAGAAGATGCGTGGAACAGCTTCAGCCTTCCCTAATTGTCCCAACTAAGGCCAGATAGAACAGCTGACAGCCAGCTGACCCCCCAGACACGAGTGAGCCCAGCCAAGATGAACAGAACCACCTAGCCAATTTCCAGCTGACCCCAGACTTGCAACATGTGACTGTTATTTCATCTTATTTATTGTAAGGTTTTGTGACTATTTGTTAGAATACGTCACATACATACCTGACTCACATCCCATCAAGAAATTATGACATTCTTTTCTTCACCTCTCCCACACGCCACCCTGATATATTTTGTTTTCTTTGATCTTTCACTTTTCTTCATTGTCTTTAATTGTTTCCACTTATCATTAAGTACATATCACAGTACTAGACAGCATGGTTGATACAGAGGCTGGTGAATCAGAGAACTTTCTCTCAAGGAGCTCTAGTTCTAAAATACAGCAGCTCTCAATATTTTTATCTTGACACTTAATGGATGGCATTAATATGTGCAACACACTCTCAAGAGCAAACTCAGAGTTATGAACAATTTCTGGTGCATTTGCTCTTTCTATATCCGTGTCTCCTGTGCCTAAGAAATTGCACTTGAATGCTAGTGATCGAAAGCAGCATTAAAGAGTTTGAAACAAATCATAGATGTCACCCTGAATCATTTGTATGTTGTCATTTTACCTACTATCACTTATAAGTTACTTACAGCCAGCTTCACTGCTGATAGCTACATCCTGGATTTTGATGTCCCTGATGAGAACAACTGGCCCGCATGAAAGGAGAATGCTGACATCTAAGGTATTAACTGCAGTCCAAAGCAGGCAGAAAGAAGGGTTCAGTGGAAGCACAAGCAACAGACTGTGAGATGACTCAGAAAGAGGAACAACACATTTCAACTGGAACACATAGGGAGGCTTCCTAAAGGAGGTGACATCTGACCTAAACCCAGGGTTTTGACAGAGATTAAATCAATTCATTAATAAGAGAGCATCTTTATCTCATCTCCTCCAAACCCAGAGGTCCTTCAGTCCTTTTGACTGGGCTCAGTGGAGGCTGATATCTCAGTGAGAGCAACAAATTGTACGTGATTATCTCACCTTAGTAAGACAGGTGACAGGAAGGTAACCCTTCAGAATCTGGCTTCCCTGGATCTGTTACCATGTCTCCCCAAAAGGACATTCAAAACAAACAAGAATAAGTCAGGCCAGAACCAGCAGTTCTCTATCACCTGGAAAATGGCAGACCTGGGACAAACCTGGGTTCCTTCTCCCCGGGCTAATGTCCTTTCCACTTTATTCAATGCGTGATGACCTTTAGAGGTCCCTTCTACCCTTGGCTTCTGAACCATGTTTTAAGTCTTGCCTGCCATTCTGAAGGAACGATTTGTAAACACTCTCCCTCTCACGCTGCTTCAGAGGACCACCTGCAGTAGTCAAAACTGCTCTTTACAGAGGCCTTAGGGATTCCCAAGGACTCTATTTTAAGAAAAACTCTTTCCCTGTGTCCTCCTCTCCTGTCTACTCTAGCAGAGTCCAGTCTCTGGATTTCATCCTCCTGCACGGTTTTCCCCAGTAGCTTCCCCTTTATGTGACAGAATTGGAGTGGGAAACAGCTTCCTCCGGAAGTAGGTGCCACAATGAGAGCAATGAAGTTCCACAGAACAGCATCACACAAAGAAGACAGCTCGGAAAGGTGTGTTCTTTCATGTCGGTTGAAAAAAGGGAGCTTCACTGGCGGACAAAAGTTGCATGGAGCCTTTGCTCTCTCCTCTAGGAAAATCACAGTGCGGGCTTTTAAGGTTGAGGAGCAAAGCTAGGCCATCCTCTGCAGTTAACTATTCTTTTGAGAAACAGTGGCTGGCTTGCCACTCAGCCCTCACAGGAACTAGATGCTTGATTACAGTATACCTTGTCATACGTTACAGCTTCCCAACCAGCAGTGCTGCTGACCAGGCTACTCTGTCTGATGCACCCAGCCACAGGAGGGAGTGCTATCTGAGCCTATGACTCACATTTTCAAGGACCCTACTCTTCCTACTACCTCTCTTTTCTCTGAGCCTATTCCTAAGGGCTCAGTAGGAGTTCCCTATGACCAGCTCATCAAGAAAGAAAATAATTCAGGCCTGATTTGCAGATGGATGAACATCTGACAAGCTGGAAGCAACTAAATGCAAATGGCTGTTACACTGTAGCCTCACTTAGGGGTGGCCTGAACGTCAGCGCTGAGGGGACATCCTACTGTCAGGCAGAATTTCCAAGCAGTGCATATGATTATTCATTGTCTCCTGGAAGGCGAGAAAGCAGGGTGTAAACTGTAGTGATTAAAGGGCAGTGACTAATACTTTGGTTGGATGCTCAGTTACTTGGAGGAATACCACTTAAACATTGGTGACAAGAAAGTTTAGGAAGTTGTGGGTAGAGCTCTCCGAAGAGGCAAAATATGAAAAAATGTTTGTGTCTTACAAAAAAAGTGAAATCTCAGCACAAAAGGATCTGAATAATGTGGGCAAGATGACTTATTCTTGTAGGTCTTGGTGCCCAGGCTCTGGTGGGTGTTGGTCAGCCTTTTGTCTAAGCCTCTCTGTCCTAGTTCATCCTGAAAACCACAGTGGCCATATCAGCAGAGACAGAGGTTACACACAGACTCACCCACATGAAGGTCCAGCCAGTGCTCCAGCCCATGCTCCAGGTCCTCCTTCCCGTGCTGCCTGGGCCTCTGCAGAGAATTCAGCCACACAGAGACAATGGCCTTCCATACAAGGCTCTGGAGCTCCCCTTTAGTTGTCCCACTAGGTGGTGGGGCTGTGCTGGCCTTCTTGTATTTCTTGTTGGGCTCTGAATCCAGGAGCTTGCCAGTGTGCATCACACGTACTAACAATTTTTCTCTCTGGTCCTTCAACTTTTGTTTCCAGATCTTCATTTCCCCAGCAGGGGCCTCATTTGTTTAGCGTCTGATTCCTGTACAAATCCTCTATTCCCACGATACCCACAGGGTCTTTGCTTCGCTGGCTGAACCTTGGCCATAAAAGAAGATGAGAAGATGAGTGTGTACAGCATGCACTTGGTTCAGCTGAGGTCCGCACCACCGACAGCTTCTCAGGGCCAACTCTTGTGAGAATTTTCTTCACAGACTTGAAGGCAAGAAGTAGGATGGAATGAGAATCCTATGTAGAGAAGGTATGGAAATACTCAAATCCAAAATATTAACAAGGACTTTTATTTGTGGTGAGACTGTTTATTGTTTCTTTTCTTTTTGGCCAGGGCTGGGTTTGAACCCGCCACCTCTGGCATATGGGGCTGGCACCCTACTCCTCTGAGCCACAGGCACCGCCTGACTGTTTAAGGTTTATGTTTTCTTTTGTTTTCTTACTGCTGTATAATTCCCAAACATTTTATAATAAATATACCTTAGTAGTGGAAAAACATTAACAAACTTTGTTTTGAAAAATGATCACCTTTAGAGGGTCCTTCTACCCTTGGCTTCTGAACCATGTTTTCTTTCGAGTCTTGCCTGCCAGTCTAAAGGAGGATTTGTAGACACTCTCCCTCTCACTCTGCTTCTGAGGACCAACCACAGTCATCAAAACTGCTCTTTACAGAGGCCTGAGGGATTCCCAAGGACTCTATTTAAGAAAAACTCCTTCCCTGTGTCCTCCTGTCCTGTCTACTCTAACAGAGTCCGCTCTCTGGGTTTCCTTCTCCTGTGCTCCAGCCCCTGCTCAGGCCCTCTTCCCCTTGAGCAGATAGCGCTCCCTCCTGAGGGTGGGATGCTGCTGTGCCCCTCCCTTCATCAAGACCTACAAGGATAAGTCATCTTGCCCACGTTGTTCAGAATCTAAAATGTAATGATTGCTTGTTGACTTATATGCACACACTAAAGCATGATACAAAATCTGTTTGTCAAGTAGGGTTGAATTCATCACTTTGCATTCAGAATATACTCTGATTCATGAGGTTGCCGGCTCAAAAAAAAAGAAAAAAACAGCAACAACAATAACAAAAAAACATGGTTTTCAGTACTTTCAGCAATAAACAAGACTAAATCACTAGTGACGATCCTTCAGTTTCAAGTATAGGTTTTGAGGGCTCAAGGCATGGTAGTTTTCTGTAAAAATACATACGACCTTAAAATTACTGGGCTTTTAAATTGTCCCCAATTTAATGAAGATGTGTGGGGAGGGAGTGCTTAGAGCCTGGGCCTAGATTGAGGGTCAGTCTGATTTCAAAATATCCCTTGGGAACTTGAGAGAAAGTCATATTTCTTTACTTAAGTGCTGTGCTAATAAATGATTCTGCTTCTTCCTATGTGTTTCTGTGTGTGTGCTATTGTTGTTGTTGTTGCTAATAAGGAAAATTAGATCATTTGTAAGGAAAATTTAATCTCCTCCCTTATTCTTTGCACATTGAAAGTACTTTGTCTTATAGACCATGGGGAGCTATGGTGGGGTTTGAAACAAGAAAGTCAACTGTTCAAGTCAGAGGTCGGAGGTTCATAATTAAACACCCTGGTAACAGTGTGAAAAGAGAAAAATCCCAGAGGCAGAGAGACCAGCTAGGAAGCTATTGTAACAATCTGAGCAAGGAATAATAGTGAACTGACCCAGCGAGCCAGCAAGAAGGACCAAGAATTATGTTGGAGACACTAATGAAAGTATCTTATTAGCATAGTTAGAAACCTGTTTAATAGAAGGCCACATTTTTATTGTGGGGGAGAAAAGAAAAATTTGCCTTGCTTTTAGCCAAGCCTAACAGATTTCCTCTTGCCTGCCTAACATACCAAACTGATGATACATGATCATATGATTGCTACATCTGGATGGGGAAGGCATTGCCTGGCCTGGATATATTAATCACCATAGCCTGGGTTGCATGCAGTCACAATAACCCCATGATCTCAGTGGCTTAATACCACCAGGCTAATTTCTCACTCACATTTGTGTGTCTGTAATGTGTCATCTGGGCACCAGAACGGGGCACCGTTCTTCAGTGGCCTCACTCTAGGATCAGTCTGAAAGAGCAGTCACCATCTGCCACCATTTGCCTTTCACTATAGTAAATGGGAAGAGAAAGTGATCAGTCACATACCAGCTTTCAAAGTACCTGTCTGGAATGGAACACACTTCTACTCACCTTTCATCAGTCAGAGTAAATTACATGGCCACACCCAATGTCAAGGCCGCAGAGCAGTGCAGTACCACAACATGCCAGTTAGAACCAGGGTTCTTTCTGTGAACTGAACACTAATGTCCATACCCATCGGTTATAGTTTCATTGTTAGTCGTGTTCTCCTGGCTGCCTTGAATCTCATGAACTACCCAGAGATCGGGAATAATTGAACATAAGATCCCCCGACCTACAGCAGCAGATAGTGATACTATTAATTCCCATAGGCTTAGTTAGGAAGACCCAAGTTCTTAACTATTTATACTGCAAACACCCAAGACATTTCCTGACAGATTATGGATGTACTGTACATTAACAGCCTTAGTAGAATTTCCGTTCTGGCTTCTGTCTTGTTAGGAATCTTCCCTGTGGTCTACCTAGGGCCTCCCAAGCCATATCCAGGGCTTGTTCTTCACCTTCTGCCCTGCTGTGCACTGCGCCTATTAAGCAGCTGTCCTCTCTCACCTTGGGGAGGGCTGAGCATCCATGCGGCATTGTTAGCTCAGCGGCATATGTTCATGGAGCACTGAGAAAGCAGGCAGGATGGAAAATAGGGACTTAATTGAATTAGAAATATACGCTCTGGAAATTTTGGTCTGCGGTCTTTATAGTCCCCTCTGTTTTTGCCAGGGAAATCTGTCTACTTTCACATGATCTGCTTGCATCTGGGATTTATTCTCTGCACCTTCTACTAACTCCAATAGCCCTACCTTATTCCCTTGCATTCTCACATTCTATAAACCCAAGAAAAGAAGACCTTTAACAGTAGTTCTGTGGTGCTCATCAAAAACTGACAAGAAAAGCAGTGTTGAGAGGCAGAGGGCACCCTACACACTGGGCTCCATCTTGCTTTGCACCTGCCAGCCCTGTAGACAAGGGGTCCCACCGTGCTTTCCCTGTGATAAGAGCAGCCAGGGTGATGGTTAAAATACAGCTTGCCTGGCCTATCCTGGGGAAAATATAAATAATAATGTCTGGATGAGACCCAGGAATCTAAAATCACTTGAGATGAGCCCTATTGTCAAGTAAGTTTGGGGAACAATGTCCAGTGTTCTTTTCCTCTTGCCATACTTACTCTTTCAACTTCAAAGCTTCAAAACTGGAGAACGGTACTATGAAACCATGCTTTAATAGCCTGAACTCAATGTGCTCTCTCCTATTAAAACATTTTCCTGTCTCTATGTATATCCTATCTAGAGTACTTTCATATACTTTTATATAGTATTGGGCTTTTATCTCCACCTGTTTCACTCTGTATGTTTAGTTTCTCCCTAAAAGGATGAATTTGCTAAGGTCAAGTCTGGAGCCTCTACTCGGATTTGTCTCCTTTTTCCCTCCTCCCACATCAAGTGCCATATATGCTTATCTCATGTGTGTATCTATGTATCTGTAGCCCTATTAGAAGATAAATTTCATAAGACCATGAAATTGGCCTCCTCCACAACATCTATGCCAAGCATTTATTAGGTTTTCCAAATAAATGAGTCAACTTGTGGGTCCAATTAAAATGGAAGTTTTAAACTAGTGCGAGACATCCCAAATCTTACAGGGTGTTAGACAAAGGCCTCCTGAATTACTTTTTCTAAAGTACCATGGCCTGCTGTCTTCTTTGTGTTTTACCTGTATGATTATTCACTTGTTTCCTTTTTTCATCCTCTTTCCAGCCCCTAGTCTCTGGCCCTTGGTTAGGCTCCCCTGAAGAGTGTTTACCTAGGCTAATGAATAGAGAAACAGAATCCCAATGCTTAATATAAACAATGTACAGTTTTAGTTTTTGCTTCTCCACATCTATTTCTCTTAACTTTGTTAAGAGCAAGAGAGAAACCTCTCAGTGTCTGTACTGAGGTGAAACTGACCCAGATATGACCAATGAGCACATTCTCTTATCACAGGTTTGTTCTTTTTTTTTTTAATAAGGGTTATTTTGCTGGGACTTTGGGAAACACTGGTTCTTGCATTGCTGAGGTTGCAAGCTAGAGATTCCAGAGGCTCTCACATGGAGATAGCCTGCCTGAGAATGACAGAAACATGAAGAATGGGACAAACTCCTGGCTAGAAAAGAAGGCAGGTATGGAGAGAGTGGCAACAATACTGAACACTGGGGCTGAGATGGGTGACACAGATTCTCTTTGCCGCATGCAGTTGTCCAAACACAGACGGTGGGTAAGGCTCAACCCTGGCAGTCAGAAAAGGCTGGGTGAAAGAGGGAGTTTTCCCTGAAGGGAAATTGCTGCCCAGGGGCTTTCCCCGCACATGGCCAGCTTAGCCCCTCATTGCCCTAGTTGGGTATTATTCAGATGCTCTCCTGAATGCCCTCCCAAGCTCTTCTTATACACTTGTGGTTTTTATACACTGTGCAATAGACTTGCCTTCCCCTGACATCTGTGATCTCCTTGAGGGTCAAAGCCAGATTTTCTACATCATACACACTCCCCCAACACCTAGTACCATGCCTAGAGGTGCTCACTACTCGATACGCAGGGGCTATCTGACAAAGAAAGTGCACATAATAGACTGCACAGTGCAACTCAGAGTTTACTGAGCTACAAATCCAAAATGCATGCCTCCAGTAAAAATTAGAGCTCCTGAAGGAAACACGCTTCTTGCTTTTTTGACCTTGCAGGGGCGGGGAAGTCAGATCTGAATTGAATCTGTTGGCCCTACTCCCTCTCCGCTCAGATGGCAGCCTCTGGCCAATTTATGAGGAGACCTGCCACTAAGCAGCCAGCAGACAGCAGCTCGCATGCTTCTGCCAGCTGGGCCGTTTCTCCGCAGGCCTCTAAGAGGCTGCAAGAGATGGGGCATGACATTGAGCCAGGCCTGCTGCTCTGCCCACTGGAGGATGCCAGAGGGGGCTCCAATGCCCCACTGCACCCTGTGGGAGGTGGAAGGGGAGCATTTCAGTCCCTAAAGAAAGAGGACGGAGAATAAGAGAAACAGCAAGCAGGAGGAGCTTTTGGGTTTATTTTGTCTTTAGCATCTACCCCCAAGGAAACTGATAGCAGTGGCCTCCCTGTAAGTTTGCGGAACCCGCTGGGTGGAAATGCAGACAGAGGCACAAGTCCCGACTCCTTTCTTTTTTCCTCTTATAAGAATACTTCCCTCCAATTCTTAGAAAAATTGGTAAAATAACCATTTTCTTTTGAAAAGTATTTTTAAGAGGCCAATCAAAATGTTAGTCCCCCACCTCCACCCCTGGTAACTTTTTATAACCAAGTAGGATTTCTATAAGGTTTCTCTTCCCAAAGGGAGAGGCTGACCTTACAAAACTTCACTAAAACCCTAATGGCTATAGGCAAGGCATGGCGGCTCACACCTGAAATCCTAGCATTCTGGGAGGCCAAGATGGGTGGATTGCCTCAGCTCAGGAGTTCAAGACCAGCCTAACCCAGAGTGAGACTCTATTTCTAAAAACAGGCAGGCATTGTGGCAGATGCTTGTAGTCCTCGCTACTTGGAAGGCTGAGGCAAGAACATTGCTTGAGCCCAAGAGTGTGAGGTTGCTGTCAACTATGATGCCATGTTCACACATGGGCAACAAAGTGAGACTCTTATCTCAACGAACACACACACACACACACCAGTAGCTCCTGAAAAATCATCACCTTACTCACGGCTCCTTTTTACTTCCATTTTCCTGGATTATCTTTTCTTCTTCCAACTCATGTTGAATCTGTGCAAAGATTCAAATAGATATAAGATATAAATAATCTGTTGCAAACAGGACTGTGGTCATGAAACAAATATTGTACCTAAAAATAAAAGCCAGCAAACACAACTCAGGCAATTGGATACAACTTCCTTTCTCTTGGCATGTATTTTGATGGATTAGATCTCTTCTTGGGATCTCATTTGCCCTGCATCATCTTCTCACCTCTGCTAGGCTCCCTTTCTTTTGTTTTCTACCTTGAGGGCAGAGTCTATTCAAAGTTATACCCAGCAAATCAAAACAATAAGGTTCACGGGGTATGGATAAAGCCAAACTCCACAGCACTCGAGAAAGAAGTATGTACTATTTGTGCAAACACAGCCCGTGGTCAGCTCCTCTGACCCAGCTCTTAAGGAAGAGAAGAGGAATAACATTCCTATCCATGTGTGCCCAGTTGTTAAACATCTAGTGTCTTAATCTGTTCTCTGGAAAATATGCTTACGAAATAGAAACAAATCTCCAAAGGGCACTTACATGCTCTTTATGAATGTTAACAATTTTCTAATTACTGCTATGATGTTCATATAATGGCTTCTATTAACACAACAAGTTTTGCAACAGCACCCTATGTTTGTGTGGCACCTCTTGTATTTCCATCTCATGATGGTGATGAAAAAAGGATTCCATATATTATTTTATATTTTGAGGTAATTATTTCCAGTTGCCTTGATACAAACTAAGTTGATTCCTGTGGAAATCCCATTAATAGTGACAACCTGATATTTGCTACTATTTGATCTCAGAAACAAGAACACAGCTTCATATGTCTCTGTTAATCCAAATTTTTAAAGTGGTATTGACAATTCTTACATTGTACATTCTAGAGCAGTGGCTCTCAACCTTGCTAATGCTGTGAGCCTTTAATACAGTTCCTGTAGGTCATGACCCACAGGTTGAGGACCACTGTTCTAGAGACACATGCAATTAAGCTAGGTGAGACCCCAGAAACAAATGGCTGGTTTAGGTAGTATTTACAAGTGCCTCTGCTGACTGGAGTGAAAAATAGCAGGGGGTGTGACTGTTATAGTTGATCATGTATATTTCCCTTTCTCTCCCCTACAAAAAAAAATTATTCAAATATTTTTGCACGTGACATTTGCATTAGTTAAAATTTATACTTCATAATCGAACGAATACAAATATCAATGATAAACTATAAATGTATCTTATTTTATGCCATTTTCTATTTTTAACTTTTCTTAGTATTGATGATAATAATAACTAGTTTTAGTCAATTACGAGTCATAACACTAATCTTCATGAAACACTATTGAGTAGATAAAATCATAGCAATAGAATGGATGAAGACATAGAAAAAAGAGGTTCAGAAAGAGATTATAGACAAGGATCTGTTGGCTGACTCATACTAAGATCCAATTTCTCACATCTCTCTCAAGTTTTTATTTAGTGACTTTAAGTTGGTAAATTAAAATAGGCCACCATGGAATTATTTACACCATTGGAATTGGCAAATGCTATAAATCTGTGTGTGTCCCCAGGGGCAAAAGCCAGTTGTTAAACATTTATCAGTGGATCACTGGTCACAAAACTAATGTGTGGCTGAGTTGAGATTCAAACTTCATTCTGTCTGATTTCATGTGGGTGAAAACCACTGGCCAAAAATTCAGAACACTTTTGTTCTAGCTTCTGCTTTGCCATAACATTTTATGTCCTCATCTTCTACTGCATGAAGCTCTTTAATCTCTAAATCAGTGGTTCTCAACCTTCCAAATGCTGTGACCCTTTAATACAGTTCCTGTGGGTCACAACTCACAGGTTGAGAACCACTGCTCTAAATAATGAATAAAAGCTTAAAGAATTATTTCCAGATGCACTGTCAATGTATTCTTATTTGATAAGAGCAAGAATTCTGTGATTTGATAATCACTCCTCTTCTGCCATGTTCACCTAATAGAATTGAAGAAAGACAACCCTCCTCTTCATTTCTTTCTCTCTCTACCCCTTATCCCCTGGGTCCCCTTGGTAAGAATCTCCCAGAAACAGACTGAGACAAAGATTGACATGCAAGTGATTTATTAGGAAAGCCCTCCTAGGATCCATAGAAACAGGATAGGGATGAGGAGAAGCCAAGTGCAGATGTGATTTCAGGAGAAAACCCACAGGAGCTTAGAAACATACATGATAGCACAAGTCTGTCCACTCTCTAAACAAGGAAGCTTCTCCCTCCCCACCACCACCACTATAACCATTGCTATGGGAGCTAACAAATATACATGAAAATATACATGATCAACCAGAACAGTCACACCCCCTGCTGTTTTTCACTCCAGTCAGCAGAGACCCAGTCTCTGTGGTCTCTATACATATGGGAGTTGGCTTTAGTGACCATCTCTGAATGTCATAAGTGTCAGCCATTGGCAGCAAAGCCTAGAGAAGTGAGGAGATGAGTGCACTGTACTAGGAAAACAGATGCACCAAGAGGTTCCAATGTGCTTCTACAGTTGTGGTTACTGAGCACCCTGGTCCATCCAGACTGACCAGGGGTAATATGGCTTTCCTCAGGGAATTCAATATATTTTGTCTATGCTCCTCTGGCTCAGTAAGAGCATATCAAGGAAGTGGAGTTCTCTGGAAATCTAGAAAGTAATACTTTTTTCAGAATAGGGGTGCCTAGCCCTATTTCAGAGAGAAAGGGGCATGGCAGGGAAAGAGAGAGAAAAAAGAAGAGAGGGGCTAAAGCCTGTGCTGACCTGGCTCCATAAGAAGATGAGAATCGCCTGCAGAGGGGACACCAGATGTCCTCCCACTTCAGCTAGCCCATGGAGACAGAGCTTCTTAGGGTATAGAAGGTCACCATATCACATTAGTTGATAATTTTCTTTACCTACTCTTTGCTCGTCCCAAGTAAAAATGAAAAGTACATGACCAGTACATATAAAGATAAGTATGTTAATACCACTTTCAATTTTTTCAGCAAATTGTAACAGATTTCTGGAAGGGCATTCAGGCTAAGTATAAAACAAAACTATCCATTTAATCATGTAAGTCTTTCCTCAAGAAACCATGACACACTGAGAAATTTCTTTATAATCCTGGGTTATTTCCATAAAATTTAATGGGTACTGGCCAATTCTAGAGTTTCCCCTTCTTTATTGTATCCACTGGGAAATAGAGACACCAATTAAGTGACAGGTCCATTAAGAGTAACTACACCACCTCATGCTTTGAAATAATACCTTACTGCATCGAGTATAGGGTCAAATATGAACATTTTGAGACATGTGAATTGCATCCAAACAGGCACACCCCATCAAAATTTTGTTTTGCTGTTTATCTCCTATTATCAGGCAAGCCTATATTTTTTAAGAAATCATTTTTCTATTTGTTCCTTTCATTTTAAAGTGTAATCTCATTATTTTAGGGAACAGAAAATCCTACTATGAAATAGTTAATAGCAGGTTTTGTAATCATTACTCATAACATCCCAAGTGGCTTTGGTGGGCATCTGGTCATCATTAAGAAAGTTGAATTTATCAAACAAGTCATTTTGCCTAATTAGGTGGCTAACTGGCAGGGCCTTTCTTACCTTAACAGCATTAAAAACAAACAGCAAAGCCTCAAGAAGACATTGATTGGAACATTTTGTGATTTCTTTACTAGGTATCATTAAGTTTCCGCTTGCAACCCTAAGGAGTTAATTCAAATTCTAAGACCTTATACAAAGATCAAATAACCAACTAGCCAACATAAACTGAAGAAAACTTAACTAAAAGTAATAGAGTTAAACAATATCCCAAGTACTATGTAAAATAATATGATCCATGTTTAAATATGGTCAATTTCTTACATCTGTAAGTCCAAGTCTTAGAACAAGTCTGGCCTAATGAATTAATTCTCAGTTAGTAAGCTCACTCCAAGTCATCCTTAGGTGGAAAAGGGGGCTTTAGAGATTACAACAGATGTTTTAATTGGACAAACACAACTGTTGTTTCATGTGGAAATTATTAAGCTAGAATTTATTGGTATGTGCATTTTTTCAAATGAAATTAAAAGGAAAAATATAGAATAAAAAATTCTTATCTGTAAGTTTTTATTATTATTATTATTATTATTATTATTATTATTATTATTATTAAGAGTCAACCAAACTATTTACAAAAGGATTATCCCTAGAGGAAATGAGCAAGATATATGTTTGCTTTAGGTGGAAAACACTAGGGTAAAAATTTGGAGTGCAATATGTCTTACACTACCAAAACTAGGGGATCTGATGCTCTAATAGGCAGTTCAAGCCTTTCTTTTCTGGTAATGTCCTTTTACTTTATCCCTGGATAGGAAGCTGAATTCTAGTCTTTTAGTTCAAATATTCCTCAAGAATCCTGTGGAGGCTGCCCGTAGTTCATAGTTCTAACAACTCCGTCATGGAGGAAGAAATGGTAATAATTGGCTCCCATGAGCCTCCACTTGTAATAGCCAAGGAAAGGGAGATGAACTGATTGAGCTGTGTGGCCAGGCTGCCAGATTCGGGAACACCATCAGGGAGAAAACAACAAGAGAAACAAGAAGGAGAATCAGCCCCAGGACTTCCTAATTTCTAAGACTGGCTGTGAGTATGTGTGCACACACACTACAGGATGGAGAAATTTTCTGCCTAGAACTTCGAACACATGAACACTTACATACAGTGACGAAAGATGCTATACAACCTATGCCTTAGACAGATTCCTTCTTAAAGCCTACTGAAGTCACAAACCCTGCTGTCCTATCCTCACATTGTTAAACTGTTGTACACAAGCTACCTTGTCTTCTACATAAATGAATTATTTTTCAATGTCAGTATTTCCCTCAGTATTCCCTGCCCCCATAAATAAATGAAATTGACTAGTATCTCACTTGCAGGAATCAAATTTTAAAGCCTTCCTAAATAATTTCTGTGTGAAAGTAACACAATCCTGGCAAAATGGGAGATTTTCATGGATTTGACAAAATCATAATAACCTGATTTATTTTTTTAAGTGGCGGGTAGATTAGATAAGAGGATGAGCTTTGGCTCGGGATAATCTTTTTTTATTTATTTCTTTTCATTTTTTTGATACTCTTACTAATAAAAAGAAATCACACAACTCATGGATGTTGATCCAAAATGCCCTCTGTGTCTCTTTTATAACTTATCAGCAGATCCAAACAGTCCTAGTCCCCCACTCACACTTCCACTAACTTTGTGTATTTGGGTAGGCTGTAAGTTTTCCAGTCTCCAGGATTCCTGATCCATAAAATGTGGAGTTTCAAATCCAAGGAATTCATTTTTACTGCAACTTCTACATTTCATCAACCATAATCTGTAATAAATTAGAAAGTCCACAGTAGCTGGAGTTATTTTGATTTATGTAAAACCTTAAAAAGAGTAATTTGGCAGCAATGTTAAATATGAGCCGCAGAAGGGCAGGTGTGGAGTATGATGAAGAGAAATAATCATCAGAAGCACCACCTCCTGAGCCCTTCCCACAGGGTGTGGAACCCACCATGGGCCTGTGCCAGCTTTATTGGTATAGTGGAACAATGGATTGTTATCTAAAACCCATACTGATTTCCACAACTTCTGCCTTCTCAGATGGGTGGCTTAACTCATACCATGAGAAGGTGAATCGATTCGCTACTGCTTTCCTCTTTCCCAGACTGGGACAAGAAGGAACATGGGGAGACCTACATTTCAAAGTCTCTTCTAGGGCTATGAAGATGAGGCTAGCTTAGAGATATTAATGAATCGCTAGGTAAGTTTTCTTTTTTACAGTTACCTTTTCTTTAAATTGATATATAATAGTTATACACATTTATGGGGTACAGGGTATATCTGTAGCATGTACACATGAAATGTATAAAGATCAAGTCAAGTAATCTAACTGTAGATTTTACATATTAACAACCTCTCTTTACCCTCTCCCTCTACATTTTTCCCAGCCTCTAGTATCTATTATTCTATTCTTTACCTCCATATTCTTTAACTCCCACATCTGAGTGAGAACATGTGATATTTGTCTTCATGTGCTAGGTTATTTCACTTAACATAATGAACGCCTTCCATCCATATTGCTGAAAATAACATTATTTTATTCCTTTTTTTGCCTGAATAGTATCCCATTGAGTATATATACCACATTCTTCTTGTTCATTTGTTTCTTGGGACATTTTTGTTGATTCCATGCCTTTGCTATTATTAATAGTGTTGCAGTAACCATGACAGTGCAGGTATCTTCCTGATGTAACAATTTCTTTCCTTTGGTAAACACCTAGTAATGAGATTGCTGGATTGCACAGTACTTCTATTTTTATACTTTTGAGAAATCTCTATACTGTTTTCCACAGTGAGTGTTCTAATTGAAATTCTTTCCAGCATGTGTTATATTTTGTCTGCTATTCTAATGGTGATATAATAATAATCATTATTTCCCTAATGATTAGTGATACTGAGCATTTTTTCATAGACCTATTCACAATTTGTATGTGTTGAGCAATGTCTTTTTATTTCCTTTGCCCTTTTTTTTTAATTCTTGGAGATTCATTGAGGGTACAAGAAACTAGGATCATACGGTCTTTGTTTTTGCTCCTGTTGTATTCAGAGAAAATCTCTTATATCTCTGTAGTATCTGTTGTGATTTCCCCTTCATCATTTCTGATTTAGGTTATTAGAGATTTTACTTTTCTATTTCTAGTTAGTCTGGCCAACGATTCATCTATTTTATTTATTTTTTTCAAAAAACCAACTCCTTTTTTTGTTAATTTTCTGAATGATTCTTTCATTTCAATTTCATTAATCTCTGATTTAATTTTGGATATTTCTTTTCTTCTACTAGGTTTAGGCTTAGTTTGTTCTTTTCCCAGTTCTGTAAGATAGCTTGTGAGTTTGTGATGCACTATCTTCCTGCTTTTTGGATGTACGCATCTAAAACGTGCAATTTTTTTAAGTTCTGTTTGTTACTGGCTGTCCTGACCTCTCTTCATTAGTGATGCTTTCTCTCTCCTCAGAAAAACATTTAATTCATTTGTGCACTGCTGTTTTCTTCATGACATTACCCCCATAAACTTGGACTAACATGTTCCAGATTTCACTTCCACTCTTGCCAAGTTTATCAAGAAATTTAATGTTTGTTCATTGCTCTAATTCAAGCTCCAGCATTCTTGAGATGGAATGCACACAAGAACAAACAATAACAATAATGAACAACACTCATCAAGACCCTTCCAAATATTCACATGAACACAGCTATGGGACACTGATACACCAAGGTTATTAACCCTTCCTGAGTTTTTTGTATGGTGCTGCCAAACTACAGCAAGTTTATTGTCAGATGTCATATAACTTTATTTTCTATATTTTATATTAAGTAGTCCACACTCTATAAATTATTTTCCCCCAGTTTTTATCACTTGAGATTGTCTTAGAGATAATTTTCTATTAGTATATAAAAACATTATTATTTTTGTTTCTTAATATATGTGTATGTATACACACAGGCAAATGCTTTAAAATTGGGCTAGAAAGATCTCAGAACAAGGTTGTAAAATTAGGCAGCACCATTAGGTGACTGCTGTGTGTGTGTTTGAGCATTTGTGTTGTATTTCTTGGGAAATTAAAACAGCTTGTAAAAAGAAAGACTAAAAATATTAGATAGAAAAAGGGCATAGGTAAAAGGGTAGCCTGATGGTAGAACTATAGAGAAAAAGTTCGGTATTATACTTGGCTATGGTTTTCTAAGCAAAAAACCTGTGACCTAGGTTAACAGACAGGACTGGGCAGTGAAGGTGAACCAATCATGAGAACAGAGATCTGCTCCTCTGGAACCAGGCATTTACATCTCAATGAGTAATAAAATCTGGAACCCCGGAAACTCCTGGGCTTACAGGTCTGGAATCACTCAACTGGAGACATTCATGTACATTTTAAAAGATAAGTGCCTAGGACCCTCTTATTCTCTTTCCTATTGTGATTTGTTTAGATTAGAGCGATCAATCAGGTTTCTCTCCCTCAGAATCAGAGACGATATTCGTATATAAATTCCCAAATTTCTTTTTTCTTAAATTCCTCTGCCATAACTAACTTTGTCCTTGGGGGGCTGCCCATTTGGTTCTTATCATGTTGCTTCAGACGAAGAGTCAGGGCAAAGGTGACTGGTGTGATTATCATTCTAAGTAGAAATGTCTCTGATCTCTGCAGGAGGAGCCTCTTGTTTACTTTGGGATAATGTGGTAGTTCTCTAAATTTGGGCTCATGCACCCAGTGTGCTGCTAAAGCCAGACACTGTGACCTCAGTGCTCAGAGATAAAGATTACTTGACTTTGGCTAAAGCAGAGAGGCTGAAAGCAAGTTTCTCCAATCTGCCTTGTTACAAAGATGAGGCAGTGAATTTTATGAGGATGAGGGAAAGACAGGGATGTCTGCATGGTTCTCAGTCTCAGATAACACCCTCCATGACCAGACTTCTAGGAGTCCACAGCTAGTTGCAACTATTTCAGGGAAATTTATTTCTTCTGCACAAAAAGCTCATAGGTTCTCCTTGTGACCCTGGAGTTATCTTCCTGCCAGATGAAGATAATGAATCAAGATTTAATAAGTGTTCTGAAAACAAGGGGTGCTGGTCAGAAAGCAAGCAGTTACCAAGTGCAAACAACTAAGGGCCTTGTCCAATTTTACATTATTTCAGTGATTAAATCTGCCAGGGCACTAAAATCTCAATGGGACAGACCATACATTGGCAAACAAATATGGATATTAAAAATGTACCACAACCCCAAAATTTGGTTTGTTGAGAATAATATGTTTGTTACAAGGTTGATGGAATTTGTCTTCATATATATATTTTTTCTTTTCTTTCTTTCTTTCTTTCTTTTTTTTTTTTTTTTGAGACAAAGTCCCACTGTTTCTCCCTTGGTAGAGTACTGTGGTGTCACAGCTCACAGCAACCTCAAACTCATGGACTCAAGTGGTTCTCTTGCTGCAGTCTCCCAAGTAGCTGGGACTATAGGCACCCACAATGCCCAGCTATTTTTTTGTTATCGTTGTCATTGTTGTTTAGTAGCCCCTGGCTGAGTTCGAACCTACTAGCCTTGGTGCATGTGGCCAGCAGCCTGACCATTGAGCTATGGGCACCGAGCTACCAATATTTTTTTAACATCATTATTTCCAGAATAAAATGACATTACTTTTACTTTATTTATTTCACACATATTTATTGAGGGCCTGGGGGCACACAAGTACAGCAGTGGACTAAAATAGGCCCAAATCTTCACAATCTGTTGGGAGGAAACAGACAATACATAAATTTAACAAGGATAATGTTGAAAAACTTCAAACTTTAAATAATATCAGTGCTAATTTTTTTAAAAGTGTGGGGAGGGGGTTGTTCCAAGTACTGTGTTCAAGAAGCCATTCCTGGGGAGGGGCAATGTGAACAGAAATCTTAGTAAGATACCTCAGTGAATCATAGCAATGTTTTGAGGAAGAGCACTTGAGAAAAGAGGGCACAACAGTTGTGAAAGACCCAAGTTGAAGATGTGCCCAGTGTGTTTGGGAAGAACAGGGAGATTAGTCTGAGTGGAGGAAAGGAAGAGGGGAATGGGAGGAGGTCGGAAAGGAGAGCCAGTGGGGCCAGGCCATATGGTGTCTGCAGGGATCTACAGAAGTCTATAGCTTTTCTTACAAACCCCCTCCTAAAGTTGTTAGCTAAAAAAATAAAAATAAAATGAGGTTCATAATTTGGAAAGCAGAGGGTTTTTATTTCAAAATACTAAGGGAATACAATTGTTTTTGGTTACATGGATCACTTCTGTAATGCCTGAGTCAGGGCTACAGGTGTGTTCACCATCCAAATAATGTTCACTATAACGTTGAGGGAGGATTTTGTCCCTCCCTCCTGTCCTCCACGCCCCTCCCCCCTGTTGATTTCCACTGAGTTTTCTTTCCCTCTCTGCACATGTGTGCTCATCAGAAAGTGCTAATTTAATAGTGAGTACATGTAATGTTTGCTTTTCAATTCTTGAGATACTGCACTCAGGAGAATGGCCTCTGGTTCTGTCAAAATTGGTGCAAAAGGCATTAATTAAACATTTTTTATGGCCGAGTAGTATTCCATGGTACATAAGACACATTTTGTTAATCCGTTCACAGGATGAGCACTTGAGTTGATTCCACATCTTTGCAATTGCTAACTGTGCTAGTGCAAGTGACTTTTTGACAGAAGGCTTCTTTTCCTTTTGGTGGACTGCTGGATTGAATGGTAGGTCTACTTCTATTTCCTTGAGGAATCTCCATGCTGTTCTCCATACAAGTTGTACTAATTTGCAGTGCCACCAACAGTGTATGAGTACTCCTTTCTCCCTGCATCATTTTGGACATTTTAATAAAAGGCATTCTAACTGGGATAAGGTAATAGCTCATTGTGGATTTTATTGGGGGGGGTTAATAGGAGGATACATACAATTAGGTTACATCACTTATATTTGTAAGGGAAAATCCAAAGTCCAAGTTGAGTTTCACTGTGTTTTTTTGTTTTTGTTTTTGTTTTTGAGACAGAACCTCACTATGTCTCCCTTGGTAGAGCGCTGTGCCATCACAGCTCACAGCAACCTCAAACTCTTATGCTTAAGCTATTCTCTTGCCTCAGCCTCCCAAGTGGCTGGGACTAATGACACCTGCCACAACACCCAGCTATTTTTTGGTTGCAGTTGTCGTTGTTGTTTAGCTGGCCTGGGCAGGGTTCAAAACCACCACCCTTGGTGTATATGACTGGCACTGTAACCACTGTGCTGCAGGTGCCAAGTCAGAGTCTCACTGTGTTTTTAATTTCCATTTCCCTGATAATTAATGATATTAAGCATTTTTCACATATTTCTAGGTCATTTGTCTCTCTTTTTTTGAAAAACTTCTGCTAATGTTTTCTGTCCTTTTTAAAAATGGGATTGTTTGCTTTTCCCTTGCTGATTTCCTTGAGTTCTTTGTAGATTCTGGTTATTAGCCCTTTATCAGATATATAGGTTGTGAATACTTTCTCCACTTCTGTGGGCTGTTTACTGTATTGATTATTTTCTTTGCTGTGCAGAAGTTTTTAAACTTAATCAAGTAAGAACAAATCTATAGGCTTCATAGTATCAGAATTCAAACTATACCACAAAGCTGTAGTAGCCAAAATAGCATGGTATTGGCACAAAAATAGAGACATAAAACAATGGAACAGAACAGAAAACCCAGATATAAAACAATCCATATACAATAAACTGATCTTTAACAAAGCAGACCACTATATACCAAGTAAAATAATCCTTATTCAATGGTGCTGGGAAAATCAGACAGCCACATACAGAAGAATGAAAACGATCCATCTTTCTCACCACTCACAAAAATCAATTCAAGATGAGTAAATCTTTTAAATGTAAGACATAAAAGTATGATAAGAATTCTAGAGAAAAGTATAGGAAAGACTCTTCTATGATAGATATTGGCCTAGGCAGAAATTTATGAAGACTCCACTGGCAATCACAGCAACAAAACAACATAACTCAAATCAACAGTAGACACAAGTCAAGTGAGGTGGCACACGCCTGTGATCCTAGTTCTTTGGGAGACCAAGGAGTAGGATTACCTGAGACAGGAGTTCAACACCAGCCTGAGCAAAGACCATACCCTGTCTCTGTGAAAAAATAACAAAATTATCCAGGCATGGTGACAGGTGACTGCAGCCCAAAGTACTCAGGAGGCTGAGGCAGGAGAATTACTTGGGCCCAGGAGTTCAAGTTTGTGGCAAGCTATGATTATGCCACTGCCTTCCCAGGAAGCAGAGTGAGAATTTATTTCAAAAATAAATGAATAAATAAACAAAGTAATAAATAGGTACAAAAGAGTAAATATTATGTTCAATTACATTTCTTTAGTGATTTTTTAATGCCATAATGCTCTACTGTTAAGTAATTCAATAATTTAATAAGTGATTAAGTAACAATACAGCCTCAAAAGATATTTAATAAACAATTGACTATTTTATTGAAAATGAGTATTAGATCAAGATGGTTTTACAGATGATGTCTAGTAAATATTCAAAGAAAAATAAATTGAAATTTCTGACAGCTTTGAAAGTTTCATTCCCTTTAGCTCCAGCAGGAGGAGGCAAAACCCAACAATTCCAAAGGAAGCGGCTCCCACTTAAGGGCAAAGAGAAACCCAGACTTCAGAATGTGATTCAACTCCACATACCCTTGTGAGGCACACTTCGAGTTTTAAAGAATGCAAGTTTAATTTCTGGACTAGGTGTTTTCTGGCCATTTCTAATGGAAATCTTTGAAATTTTGTTTTTGGAGAAGAGCTGTAGTGGTCAGACAATGTCAGTGATTAGCTGGGGGAAGCTGCAAGTGACATCCTGCTCCCAGCCTTTTGTCTCTCTCTTTCTCTCTCAGACACACACACACACACATGCACTGACACATGAAACCGGGGGGAGTTAATAATCTCCTTTGTACTTAGAGTTTTTGTTTGTTTATTTGTTTGTCGAGACAGAGTCTTGCTCTATCACCTTGAGTAGCATGCAGTGTCATCGTCATCATGGCTCACAGCAACCTCACAATCCTGGGCTCAAGAGATCCTCTTGATTGAGAAGGTTTGCTGGGTAATAGATGTATTTTTTTAATTTTTTTTTAAATTTCAGATTAAGATGACAGTACCTACAATTAGGTTACAGTTACATTATTTGCAGTTATAAAGGCAAGTCCAAGTCATACTTGTTACCTTCACCCAGGGGTGCAATCTATATCTGTGTTCCAGTTGGGCAGGAACTTACCAAACCCCCTCTTTCCCTCCCCACTTCTTGAATTTAATTGAGCTTTTCTTTCATATGAGCCCATCATTGTTAATGTACTAGTTTCAGTTTAGTACTGAGCACATGTGATGATCATTTTTCTCTTCTTATGATACTTTATTTAGGAGAGTGTTCTCCAAATCCATCCAAGTTGTTACAAAAGATGCAAAATCTTCATTTTTTAATGGCTGAGTAGTATTCAATGTAGTGCATTCACCACTGTTTATTAGTCCATTCATGTGTCGGGTTGTTCCTATAGCTTTGTGATTGTGAATTAAACTGCTATAAACATACATGTATGTATGTCCTTATGATAAAATAATTTGTTTTCTCCTGGGTAGATACCTAGTAATGGGACTTCAGGATCAAATGGAAGGTCTATTTTTAGTTGAGAACTTTCCACTTCTTTCCAAAAAGGCTGTACTAGTTTTCAGTCCCGCCAACAATGGGAAAATGTTCCTTCCTCTCCACACACTCGCCAGCATCTCTTGCTTTGGGACCTAGAGATGTGGGCCATTCTCACAGGAATGTTGGGGGGAAGGGTTAGGTGTTATCTCAAAATGGTTTTTATTTGCATTTGTCTGATAATTAGAGACAATGGTCATTTTTTCAACTGTTTGTTGGCCATTTGCCTGTCCTCAAGAGAAAAGATTCTGTTCATGCATCTTGCCCAGGTTTTAATGAGATTATTTGCTCTTTTCTTGCTAATTTGTTTGAATTTTGTATAGATTCTGCCTATTAGCCCTTTTTTCAGATTCATAGCAGAGACAGAGATCTTCTTCCATTCTGAAAGTTGTCTCTTTGTCAACATATTAAAAGTAAAACACTACATTTAGGTCCATTGAAACATTTCACAAGGAAGCTAAATGGAATATCCATTGTTCCTATTTTTAAGAAAAGTAAAATGAGTTGATATTTAGAATATCAGAAAAAAAGGTGAACAAAGGGAGTTATATAACCACAGAAGTGGCCATATAAGAGATTTTGGAGGAAAGAGACAAGTTTTCATGTTGATACCTTTCTTTTCAGGAAGGATTATCAGCTTTCATCATTAGGTGGCATCAAAGAGCAACATAAACTCAAATGAATAAATGCAAAGTAAAAAAGAAAAACTAAATAGGTCCTGCAATAAATCATCTTTTATTAATTAGACAAGAGAGATTCTATATCAAATTGAAATAATATCATGTAGTTTTTCAAATGGAATTTCCTGAACCATAAATTATCAATTGCTAAAATCATAATAAATCTTTCAGTTGCAAATTCTACAATTAAAAATGTGACTTTGACATTGAATTGTTTTATGCTTATTGGAAAGGAAATGTTACTAATTTCATTTGCCTACACATTTCTGTTGTCACTGAATCAGGCCCTAGACATTTAAACTCATCAGATGCTGGTTATCAAGATTCATAGAGAAACTTGTTACCTATAATCATGTTCTTTGAATTTGTGTCACAGCTATAAGGTTAGGGATGATTATCTAGTCCAATTTCAATTCAATTAAGAATTATTAATTTTTGGCCAAGTATATTTCAAGTACCACAAGTTTCTGATGACACAGTGATACTTCTACTTGATCTCAAAGCTTTTATAAAGAAAGAGAAAGTATGTAAATAGGCAATTAAAATACAACGTTGATAAATATAATACTGATACACATAGAAGTTAAGTGTCTCCCAAAGGAGCTCAGAAAACCGTCACTTAACAAGAAGAAAGGGGAGACAGCGAGAAAGGGGCATGGCAGGCCCCCCTGGGATGGCTGGAGGAAGAGTGAACAGGATCATTCCAAGAGAAGGGAAGGGTTTGTCCACAGGGCTCCAGAGAAAGACCCTCTGGTATTCTTCAAACTGAATGTGTCCCTTGTAATTGAGTCCTTAAGAGGGGCCAGGCACTGAGGCAGTGAGAGCTGAGGCAGAGGCAGTGAGAAGGCTCCCACCATGCAGGGCTGTACAGGGAGTCAGGTGTCTGAGTGTCCCACAGCAATGGGAGGCCAATGGGGAAACATGCTTTAAGAAAACAGCACTATCAGCTCCACATTTTTTAAAATTTCAGAATACTACAGGGGCACACACAATTTGGTTACATAATTTGCTTTTGTGTAAGTGTGCCTTCACCCAGAACATGTGCACTGCACTAGTTACATGTAAATTTGCCCAACCCCTCGCCCCACCTACCCGATTCCTGTTGAGTTTACTTCCATAAGTGCACACAAGTGTTGACTGATTAACTTCAATTTAGTATTGAGACATGTATGTGGTGTTTGTTTTTCCGTTCTCACCACACTTCACTTAGGAGAAGGGTGTCCATTTCCACCAGATTGTTACAAAGGATACTACATCAGTATTTTTTTATGGCTGCACAGTTCTTGACGGTACACATATGCTACATTTTACTGATCCATCCGTGTATTAATGGGTACTTGGGTTGTTTCCATGTCCTTGAAATTGTGAATTGTGCTGCTATAAACATTCGAATGCAGGTGTCTTTTTTGTAAAAATGTCTTTTTTTCTTTGGGTAAATACCCAGCAGTGGGATTGCTGGATCAAAAGGTGGTTCTACTTTGAGTTCATTGAGGAGTCTCCACACGACTGTCCACAGAGGCTGCGCCAGTTTGCAGTCCCACAACGCCACACGAGCACTCCTTTCTCTGCGTCTGCACCTGCATCTGTTGTTTGGGACATTGTGACCTGAGTCACAATGGGGTTAAGTGCTATGGTTTAGATTTGCACTTCCCTGATGATTAGAAAAGTTGAGCATCTTTTCATGTGTTAGTTGGCCATTGGACTCATCACCAGTATCTACAAAGAACTCAGCTTTGCACTTTTGGGAAATCACCTGGACGGCACTGTGGAACACAGGCTGGATAGGAGCAATGTTGCAGACAGTGAGGGCTGTGAAGAGCCTGGACTGGGGTGGTGTGATGCTGGTGGCTTCACTCGACATGGGACATTTCCTGGGCATACTCAAAAAGATTTTGTGTTGGAATGGCTTCCATAAAGGGAACAGAGAGGAGTCAAGGAAGGTGCATGAATGTCTGGGCTGCATGCTCAGAGAAATGACCCAGGCATTGGGCAGAAGGTAGTAAGTTCCTTTCAAACAAACTGAATTTGAAGTCCTGTGTGGCTGCCATGCTCAGGGTTCTTTTTCTCAGTTGCCCTGAGCTCTGCCTACATGTGTGTTTAATTTAATTAAATGTAGGGGTTACTGAAAAGTGTGATCTAAAGATGGCCCTAGACCCTGGTTACTGATAACCTTCAGTGTTAGGAGTATCATAAAGGGCTCAATCAGTCTGATATTTTCTCTTTAAATTCATATTCATTTAACATGCCTTATTATTTTGAGTTAAGATGAAATCCCTTGGCTTTCCTGCTCACCAGGATAGGTCTGGAGCATTCCACTCTGTAGAGCATTTTGTAACACTGTCCTGAACATCCTGCAAGTTCAGGGAAGTGGCTGCTGTGCAGAGCTGGGGAGGAGGCTGGGGAGAAACTAATGAGCTGGATGAGAAGAATCCATGTCTTTGATGAGAGCAGTCATGATGGCGCTGGTTTGGATGTTTGCTCTTCTCCCACTGATAAGAAAAGTCACTGTTGCAAACACAGTCGTTACACAACACTTCCCAGGAGCAGTGGCTCTGAGGTTATCCGTCTAGGCTCAAGTCCTGGCTCCCACTGTGAGCACAGTGTTTACGCTGTCTTAGACTCATGGTTTGCATCAGGAAAACACAGGTCACTTCACAAGGTTTATGGAAGGACCAAAAGATGTCATATACATAACAAACTTGGAACTTTTTAAATATTCAATTAACGTTAATCATTGTTATATATGTATTAAACAGTCCAGAGCTGTTTATTTTTTTTTAGGTATATGGAAGTACGTACAATATAATTAGCAAAAGTCTTGGCAATTTTCCTTAAATAAATTTCTGATGTAATTTATATATATGCGAAAGGACAAGTGATTAATATTAATATGGTCTCTATGTATGTACTATACAACCATGTCATATAGATATAACACATACACAAATATACATGTGTAAACCTGAATGTTTAACCTAATGCTTAATACTGACAATGTTATAGAAAGACAATGATATTTATCTCCTTCACAGAACTTTATAAGTATATATCCACATTGCCCTGAGGTTTTTACTAAGCTCCTGCCTTGATTTTTATTCCCTGCATCAAGTTTACCTGGATGTTCTAGCTGGAAATGCATTTTCTGTCTTCTATACAGCAATGATATTTCTTGGGATATTAATTCTTTTTTATTTTGATTATAGCTAGTGTTATACTCATTTATCTGTTTTCTAGAATCTAGTGTCTCCGAGTCCCATAATTTAGAGTATCTTCGTGCAATCTTTATCACCTACTGTAGTATCTATACACTCTCTATTGTTCATAAATATAGTTGAGTGGATGAATAAACAACATTTCACTGGTTGTGTTCTGTGCAGACTCGAACTTCTTTCAGGCCAAATAGTTATCAGCAAAGAAAATGAATGTGTCGGGCCAGGTGTGAGTGGGAGGACCCTGGAGGGAAGTGCTGGGTGGGATGTGCATGACCTGTTTGAAGCAGACCTCACTTTGCACCTCGGTCCTGACAGCCCCACAGACTCCTCAGAAGGCTGCAGCGGCAGGGCTATCAGGCCGCCTGACTCACCAGTAAAGGCTAGAATAACCAAAACGCATGTGAAACTTTTTAACGTCACAAACATTTGAATGTGTCAGATTAAAGAAAATAGCCTCTGGGATACCATGTGGCCGTCAGAGACTGTGAAGGGTGCTGAGTGAGCCAGAAGCTCAGAAGTCTTCTCCTTCTCCGTCTCTGTGGGTCTCCAATGCCCATTCCCAGGGTCCTTCTCTTCGAAACTCTGCGTCCTCGCACACCTTGGAGGCTTTTCTTCCCCTATCTCCCTTGCTGAGAAAGATGCCCTCCTTATTGGGGATGCCATCATCATTTAGCTACTGACAACACTCTGTCCCTCCTAACACCTGTTTCCAGAAAGGGAAGTTGGGGGTGAAGGGCCCCAGGACCAGGGGACGTCCTGGATGATCAAAGGAATCAGCTGGTGAGACCCACTGACCAAGACCTGGCTAGTGAAGGGAAAGGCTAGGTTTGAATCCACGGGCTATGAGATGAGAGAGAGACCAAATGCATTGTAAAAGGAAGGACTCAGTAAGTCCAAAAGCAAAAACTAGGGGAAGCTGATCCCCCACTGATTTTGCCAGGGACTCGGCAGGTCCCAGTCAGTCATTTCCCAGCTACACATGATCCCTGGTCATTGCCTGAAAATTTCAACCATATTCAACAATTATGCTACTTCTTCAAAATTAAATATCAATGTGATTTTTAGAATTAAATATTTGAAATGGAAATACTTTTTTAGATTCATTACCTAAAACAAATGATCCATGGCCCTATTCATAACATCACACATAATAATAGCATTATTCGTTATCACTTCAAAATTCTTGTGTTTCTGTTTCTTTTCCAAATAGTAAAGACTTAAATACAAATTTCTTTTCTGTGTTTAGTTTATTCTCAAATTCTGAGAATGATAAGTATTAATAAGTTTGTCAAATTATATTTTATGTGAGAATCTGGTATGTAAATATTAGCACATCAGTGAAATGGAATTTGATTAGAGTTATAATTTGATTAGACACTTTCCTACTTCTCTCTCTAACATTTTGACAATTCAAATTTAAAGAACACATTTGGAATAGTTAAAATCTGCTTAAGGATTAAAATATAATAGTAATCTCTGTTATGGATTAAAAGAATTGTTCCCCCCCCCATTTACTTATTTAATTTTGGCTGAAGGAAGGTCCTGCACCTGGAGCCTGAGTCACGGGAGTGTTCCTAGCAAAGTATTTCCTGGTGTTAAGTCTACTTTAAAGTCATTGCCAGTAAGTTCAGAACACTTCTATTTATTTTCTGAACACTTTATCTGCAATATCTTAATTTCCTGATCCATCATTTAATACTTTTCATTATTCCAAACCCCTAAATAATTATATGCCAAAGAGATAAACTATTTAAATCACCCTTTTCTTATCTTTACTTAACCCGTTTGTATAAAAATTCATATAATTATCCAAAGAACTATCTGTGACGTGAATTTGTTCACAGATTATAAAGCCCTTTAGGTACTCCACTTTGTTATAACTGCTACATTCAGATACTGACTTGGAATCAGTAGAGGTAACAGAAGTCAGAAAAATAAATTTGCCTTTTTGAAATAGGAATCTTTCTAGAAAGTATGGTATATCACTTTAGTGTATAATTATCTTTATATTATTTAATAATCTCTAAACTGCTATTTGATAACCATATTCACCTTGGTTTTTATGTTCAATACCTATTTATCTGGCAAACACCGTGTGCTTAGATTATCAGGGGACATTAGTGGACAACACTGGCAAAGATTCTTGTCTTGGGCATTCATACTGTAGAGGGGCCCGGGCAGCCTGTGAACTATTCATATATATCATACATCTGAAACTACACATTAGGCCAGAAGATGAGAGAAAAAAGAAAGAAAGAGAACGAGAGGGAGGGTGGGAAGCAGAAAAAGAGGGAGGAGGGAAGGGGGAGGGAGGGCAAGTGGAGGGAGGGAGAGGGAGGGAGGTAGGAAGGAAGGAGGGGGGAGGGAGGGACAAAGGAGGGGGAGGGAGGCAGGAAGGAGGGAAGGGGCCAGGCCAGGAGGGAGAGAGGAAAGGGAGGGAGCCAGGCAGGGCAGGATACGACCAGCACCTCACAGAGAGATGCAGTGAGGGAAAGGTGCTGTCACCCAGTAAGTATTTGTTAGATGGCAGGTGTGATTAATTATTTTTGCTACAAATTTAGTTATGAGGTTTTTCTTACACCGGTGTAAAAGAGTGGGTTTAATCACATGAACTCACACTTTAAGCGTTATCTTTTATGGTGTTTTTTTCAAGTTCTGGAATGAAGGACATGCATTTGGAATAATTTCTGTCTTGTTTTAGATAAGCTCTAATTGACCACTGGTGTGTGTAGACTCCTCAGCTTTGTATAAACCTCCTAATACTGTGGAGGATTTCTGAGCATGTTTAATCATCATGAACTGTCTCTCCTGGCATCTCTCCTGAAAATTGCATCAAAATTTCTTCATACTGAATTTCTCTTCCTGCACTATTTTCTTCCAGGCATGAACACAGACCTTCTTCCATTCCCCGAGACGTCATTATACAAAGTGTTGAAAGCACTATCACTGCTCAGAACTTAATAATATCAGAAAGGGAATAGTATTGCATAAAAAGCCTCACTGAAACAAAATTACAATGGCCCCTAAAATCTGTAAGCCACACTCCAGCAATCTCCCCCAGGGCATCATTTTCCTTGTTCCAAACCTGCCATATAATGGAGTCTGTCTCTTTCTAAATAAGACTTATTTGCCTCCTGATCCCCACCTTAGATTCCCATATATCTGTTTCATGATGACTGCTGAAAGCAGAATATCAACTCACATATAAATGTTTTCTTTACCAGCAAACAGATGCTCTTTTACTTCACAATTTTTTGATACCTCTTAAACCTAAACTCTCTCAATCATTTAGCAAAGTCTTCATGAAATTAAGTAAGTTTTTATGAATGACAAAGGAATGGAGACATGTCTGCGTGTGTTTTCCTAAATTTTGTTTTTATGGCCTTGTGTGGTGGCTCACACCTGTAACCCCAGCACTCTGGGAGGCTGAAGTGGGTGGGTGGCCTGAGCTCATGAGTTTGAGGCCAGCCTGAGCAAGAGGAAGACTCCACCTTTATTAAAAAAAATAGTAAAACTAGCAGAGCATTGTAGCAGGTGCCTGTAGTCTTAGCTCTATGGGAGGCTGAGGCAAGAGGATCACTTGAGCTCAAATGTTTGAGGTTGCTGTGAGCTGCGATGCCACAACACTCTACCAGGGGACAGAGTGAGACTTATTTCATATTGCTCAACTACACAACTGTATGGGGCTTTATGCTGAACTGAGGTCTATTTTACTCTAGATCTCACTTTTTAAAAATTACATGTTACTTTTTTTTACCTAAAGATACATGTGTTTCTGTAGTTTGAGAAAGAATAGTGCACAGGTAGGTAGAGGGATGAAAAAAGAAAAGATACATTTGGGAAATAGCAGGTGGGCCGCTGTCGGAAACCCTGGATGTGCTGAGGAGCATATTACAAGAACTGATCAGGAAGAGAATTCATGTCACTCCAGATGTGAATAATGCTAACTTTAGACACAATTGACCTGGCTCCACATACTGAACAAGGTGGGAACTTAGGAACTTAGGAACACTAAAGCAGCAAGATGTAAAAACGTGGAAGCCGCATCGACTGTGTCCAAACCACGGATCTGGAATGATGATTCGGCGGTCCTCTGTAGCACAGCGTTGCAAACATAACTATGCACCAATCACGTCTTACGGCTAACTTTGGAAACCAATGTCTAGAAACAAACGTGATGTTCTCTTTTTGGATTGAGCACGTGTTCTGCCTGTGTCCTTAGACTGAAAGTCTCCGATTATCCTTTGCTTCCGGAAACTGGCCCTGAGTAGAAACTCTAATTGCCTTGAACAGAAAATTAAATAACTAATGACATAGCTATCTCTCACAGTACGATCAAAATGTTTCTGATTGTATATGAAGCACATTCTGCCCTATGATTGCACCAATGTACACAATTATGATTTAATAAAATTATTAAAAAAAAAAAAACTAATGACATAATGAGCCTTAATCTCAGAAAGGCCACATTGAATTGTCATGTTTAAATGTTTGTTTATTTACTTTTTGCCTCTGGTCACAAGTTCTTTTCCCACAGGTTTCCAAGGAGGGGCTGAGGGTGAGAGTGGGCTGGTGGCTCAGCCGCTGCCTCTCAGCAGAGCAACCAATTTTCCTCCGATTGGCTCTGTGTGGCCTATTGATTCTTTATTGAGCCATTTGCTTTACCTACTTTAACTGGAGAATGAACTGGGCTCAAACAAAGGCATCTGTGTCCTCCCCTCCACCCCAAGATCACTTGTAACACAGGATATGAAGATGGAATTATTTATTTGATTTTAATTCAGGAGCACATGCACCATGATACAAAACCTCAGGACTAATGTTTTATAATAGTCTCTTTCCAGGGAAGGTGCCAATAATGTCGTCTTCGTTCCATCACCACAAGTGTCTGCCATTGCCACTTTGGCAAAAATCTACTAACAAAATGAAAACATCGGGCTTAGATTAGAAAAGCATTCAAGAATCCTTAAATTGCCTGAAGCATGTGTATGTGTGTGTATAATTAATTAAATTTCTATCTAATTAAATGGATATTTTTCCTCTGTTTTCTCTGTGAAGAGGGTGGCTGCAGGCCTGATTGGCAGCCCAGGCAGGCATACTCTTCATTCTCACAGTATTTCTGAATTTAAAGTGATTGTGAGAATTATTAATCAAATTACACATTTTTAAACAAAATAAATCCCCATTTTAATTGTGGAAAGTTTGAATTCCCTAGTGGGGTAAAATTTGGCATTATGAGCCTAATACCTAGATGTACCTGGTAGGTCACAGAGTTTTTCTGAGAAAAGTATGGTATGCCCACAATGTTTGGTTTTGTGTCACCTGGTGTCACTATTTCTACAAGAAGAACCAGCACCATCACTTCAATAATTGCCAGATAAATTTATTTTAATAGTTAAAGGAGAAAATTATGCAATGGGCACTAACGGCCTTTAATTTACTCCTTTTGCCTGTGTGACATGATTTTATTGCTATATTTATAATTCCATTGCTGCGATGTTATGTAAAGTTCTACCTATGTTATATCATGACCAGAATACTTTTCTAACTACTCAATTCAACTGATCTAATACGAGTACTGAGACATCAAGTCGATCCTAAATATCTTCTTCCTGACCTTCTGCCCTCCATGACTGTGATCCCAATATTGTAACTGCTATTCTATTCCTGTGTCTGTTCATTCATTCAACAAGAATGTGTTAGCTAAGTCCCTCTGCCTGACAGTCAGCATCTCTAGGATAATTGCTGATTTACCTTTCATACCATCAGAATTATAGTTTCTCTCAGCTGTGAGATAATACAGTTGTTAGGCTACACAAAATGCTGGAACTGTAAAGATCTTTATCACAGCTAGTCTACAAGCTCCTTCTGCGTAGCACACCCCTCACTGTGCTATAATGTGGTGAAGGAGCAACTCACCTGTCGACCCTCAACTTGAAGTAACAGCCTCTTTCTTTAAATTGAGGATTGGTCATTTTGTTTCAAAATGGCCAGTGGAAAATTATTCCTGGGCCTGGGAATGGAAAGCATGAACTATGGAAGGACCACCAGAGAGGCACTACAGGCACAAAGTCTGTGGTGATCAGCCAGGTCTGCAACAATCAATGATTTTCCAGGAATGTTGGGGGAAGGCTACTAGGGAGGCTGAGGCAAGAGGATCGCTTGAGCCCAGGAGTTTGAGGTTGTTGTCAGATAGGCTGGGGGCACAGCTCTCTGGCCTGGGCAAAGAGAGTGAGACTCTGTCATTAATTAATTAATTAATTAATTAAAGCCTGTGTGAAACTTCCAGCATCCGAACGTGAGGTCATGGTAACCAAAGTATATGAAAAGCCTGAGATGTATCAGCAAGATCTCTTCCTATTTGTGCTAGAATTTCCCAGTATTTTTGAGGAGATACCACTGGTAGGTCAAAAAGCAAGGGTTCCTGTATCAAAACATTTGGCAAACAATATATTCTATATTTTTGTCTTAGAATTTTTTGTAACAAGATAGTGAATTAAAGGCTCTGAAAAATCCTAGCAGTGAAAAATCTCCTCTGATAGTGTCCAACACTTGTCAAGTGTGTTTGATCAGACTGACTTTTCCCCTTTTCTTGTTAACATTTTGCCAAATAATATTACGGTTTTCAAGTACAGACCAGTTTAGTACTGCAGAAAATAATACACACAGATATGTAACTTCCCCACCATTCCTGGAAAATCACTGATTATTGCAGAGGTTTTTGCTTATTTTCTGCAGGATTGTTAAAGTCAAATAACCTGTACTGTCCAGGAAGGATGGCGTCCCTGTGTAAAAGCTGAACCTGTCCGTGTGTTTTCTCCTTCAATGCCTTGGATTTATGAGAGAAAAACCTGTTATACACTAATTACTCTCCCAGTATAAGAATGAGGGCACATTTTGTGGTTTATGCAAAATAAAAATGCAGTTTCAATTATCCTTTCTCACAGATTTGAGAAGAGGCCATTTTCTGGCCAAATCGAAGCCTTTCTGGCAGAAATTGGTGGATAGACAAGCTGTCTACTAAGATGACAGACATTCCAGCCGGACGGACGCCCTTGCTCCTCGCCTTTTGCCCCTCACAGCTACCTGAGCGCTGCGTCTTCTCTCAAAAGCCAGGGAGTCAAAATAATATGTGTCCTTTCAGGACACTCCAAATTTTGAGTTGATTAAGATAATTATATTCAACAGTAATATTGTAAAGTATGAGAAGAACTTAGAAAATGAAATTAAGAGTTTATTAATTCATTTCTTATCGATCTAAGAAGATATATTTCTGAGCATGGTACTAAGTATAAATGTCCAGACAAAAAAAAAAAACCTCTGCTTACATTCTAATGAAAAAGTAAGAAAAATAAAAGTAAGTAGAAAATACTATGATTACCAGATGATAAATTACATGTTATCTATAACATCTGCTTTCAGGTAAACTGTTGCCCATCTATAACACTGTTTCCCATGATAAAACTCTCCTAGGAAGGAACTACTTATCCTCTTTGCCTATAAATGCAATTTCAGCCTCAGCTTGTGTGTGATGACAGTGTGAAACTTCAGTTACTTTAATTACATATCACAAATATTTGTTATAATTCGTCAAATACAAATGCTTTACGGACTTTTAAAACTACTGACACACTAGAACAATGATTGAGAGATTTCCATATGTAAGTGGGATTTGGATTGTGGAATCCTCAAACTTCCAGTCTTAACTAGCTTTCTGAATACCTTTCAAAGATGGTGTTTTCCTCTGTTGTGTGTGTCATCTTAGTGACAGCCTGTATATCCGCCAATGTCTGGCCACACAAGGCGAAAGCACCAGACCCTACTTCTCATGCTACTGTAAGCCAAATGGAGACAATCAGAGCCTCCCTCCTGGGTACGTGAGCCTCTACTGAACAGGCTGAAGGTGGAGGCAGGCTTAGACATTTTGGCCCAGCTACTGGACAGTACCCAAAGCGTTCCAGCTGGGCGCCCTTGCTGTTTTGACCTATGCTCTTCAGAGCTGCCTGAGCACTTAGTATTGAAATCTCCACCAATTCTGAATTCTCTTCTCTAACCGTTTCCTCTGCCACCTTGTCAGAGCTGGCTTTAGTCATTCACAAGCAATAACTCCTGGTATTAGAAAAGGCTCCCTCATTCTATAATAAATAATGGAAGAAATTTAGGTGTTAGGAGGGGAATGAGGACCGTGAGCCTAGATCTCTATGGTGACAGTCTGAGTTGGGCACCTTGTCTTTTCCTAGCACCTGGGAGATGGTGCCTCAGCAACACCATGCCCACCGTTGCCTGCTGGGGTCCCCCTAAAAGTCATGCATTCAAATCGAATCCCCATTGTCATAGCATGTGAAGATGGGGCCGTCAGGAAGTGACTAGGTCGCGAGGGCTCTGCCTTCACGACTGGGATTGGTGTCCTCATAAACGAATCGCCAGAGAGCTGACATGCGGGTGCAGCTGGCGGAGCCATCAGTGAGGAACGGGCCCTGGCTGGACATCAGACTTGCCCGTGCCTTGTCCTTGGACTTCCCAGACCCCACAACTGGAAGAAATCAACTTCTTTTTTTTTTTTATTTAAATATGAATATCCGAACAAAAGTTTATTGAAACTAATGTCCATGCTTACATAAATTCACTTTTTAAAAGGCTGGTACAATGCTTGTAGGCAAGAACACCTGATTCTTTAACACTTAACATTTTCTGTCAAACTTGGAAGGTGCCACAGCAGACATTCTAGTTAGATGGGCAGACGTAATTGCATTGGAGAAACATTATCAGTTTTACCTTCAGAAGCAACGTATCATGTTTTATTTACTTCATGGCAATTTGACTTTCTTAGTAGGTAGGCATAGACACAGACTTGGGAGAAAGGCTTGATATTTATGGAAAACCCAGATAACTTATTTTGACTAATTAGAATTCACCTCCCCTTACATGGTTAACTTCCTTCGAAATCTTAACCTCTACAAAAATCATGGTGATTTGTTAAAATGTATCAAGAAGAGAAAAATCTGAAGAGCTTGGATTCTCAGAAGTGGCTGTGTGCCACAACAGGGGTCTTTCAAGTCAGAAAGTGGAGCATAATCAATGCTATTTACAGTGTGTTTAGAAAAATCACTTTCTGTAATTTAGAGGGAGTTATTAGATTGCCAGAACTTTTTTCAGGTTAAATTTTGGCTGACTAGTAAATTATGCCACCTCTTCATTCTTGGTCAAAAAGGAAAAAAAAAAAGATACCCTTATAGAATATGAGCATTTTCATTAAAAAAATGCAGGACAAGGTAGTTTTTTTTAATCAAGATGTTACCTTTGAATTGAAATCAACTTCTTTTATGTATTTTGTTAATAGAATCCTATGGGGACTAAGACATCTGCTGATACTGAAGGACTTTAGGTCACCTGGGAGCTCTCAGAGCAGCGTGTCCCCTGCACGGCCACCCTGTCCAGACTGTGTTCTGCTTTCAGCAGTTTCCACCCTCCCTTCTAGAAACACATGCAAAGGAAATGACGTTAGAGCGTACAGTAAAATCCACGTGCATGTGTGCACATTGCATCAATACACATACAAAACAAATAACAAAACACTCGGAAAATAACATAAATGCCCTTTACAGGTGCCAAGTAAGCTGTCCTGCATCATAAAATGGACCCCAGTGAGGCTTCCAGGGAAGCTGTGCAGAGGGCTGTATGGGGCAGGAAACCCACACGTCCACCCAGGGGGCGCCAGAGAATGAGCCTGGAGAATGAAAGGGACAATGTTTCATCAGGAGGGAAAATGGTCCCAACAAGAAGTTCGCATTTATCTATTTTATGTTCTGGACTTTGAAGAACAGGATCAGTTTCTTAAAAATTTGTTGTAAATTACTAATCCAGCAATAACTGTGAGAAAATGATGACATAACAGAGAATGGGAAAAAGCATTATTGAATCATGTGCAATGGGGTAAACACAAACTTCATACACACAAGCTGTAAATCTAAAACATATTCCCTGCATTTTTATTAATGATTGGTTATCTTTGGATAATGAGTCAACAACTTATTTTACTGTCACTTTCTTCTTACTTATTTTTTAAAATATTATACATTTTTTTGTTTTAAACCCCTTTATTGGCACCATTAAACTACAAAACATTCGGATTAATCTGCAAGAAAAACTAGTAGACAGATGGAAATTTACAGCCACATTTCAATACAAGGTTTTCATAAACAGTTAAATTTGGGGGGAAAAAATTATACATATTTAACTAATGACTTAAATCCATAACTATTCTACAAACAATAAATGAATGTAACCCAAACCCATACCTTACTTTACAAATTAAATGTTGGAAACGTCTAAAATTGACCTCAATATTTAATTAATCTATGCAATTACAAAAATTTAAGTGCTAAAAGGCCGAAATATTATAAAACAATTTGTCAGACTCCTCTCACTGCTCAAATCTTTAGCAAAGGCACAAGAAGTCTTAGGGGGTATAATTTAGAAAATAAAGACAAGCTGCCAGTGAGGGTTCTGGATCAAAGCAGCCTGGTACAAACCCAATGTAGTCATTGGTGTAGTCATTAACCTGTGGAAATTAACTACTGTAACCCTTTCTAATTTCTTTCTAAAATTGAAATAACAATATAATTTTCTTCCGTGTGTTGTCATCAGAAAACCCTCATAACGAGCAAACTCTGAGCGTGCCCCACAGCCTGTGAGTGTCCAGCGGGCCGGCACTGCCGGTGCACCTGCCCAGCCGCCCCGTGGTCAGCCCGGGTGGCAGCGCAGTCCCTGCCCTCCTGGTCTGCTCAGCTGGGTGCTGCAGAGCCAGGGCAGTGAGCACGTGGCCCGTGAGCTGCCGGAGCGGGACGGACCCAGCTCCTCTATCCTTGTTGAAGAGCTGCAAGGCCTCGGAACAGGAAGGTCCCCAGGGTCGCTGAGCTGGAACAGACCGAAACCACAACACTCTGAAACAACAGGAGGAAGTCATGACCTTCAGCGAGGAGACTGAGGAGGGCGGGGAGGGGAAAGCATTGCAGAGTGTCGCCTCAAGGCCCCAGGGGACGTAGTGCCAACCTTTGGGTCTTCTGCCTTCCTCGTAAGGGAGAATTTCCAGTTCTGAAGGCCCTTCGGTGCTGCGCCGTCTTCTTTGTCCCCTTCCTGCCTGCGGCTGTCGCCTCCCTCTCCTGCCCAGGGCAGGGACTTCGGATGGAGGCCACTGATGCGTCCTGGGCCAGCCCGCTCCCCACCTCCCACGCCCAGGACCTCAGGTCCTCCTCGGTGTGCCCCCAAAGTTCTCTTCCTCAACTAGCATAGCACCCTTCAAAATGTAACAGGTTTCTTTCAGTCACAAAATGATTCTGGAATTTTATTTTCATGTCTCCACACCCCTGTTTGGCATTTCTCTCACCTGTAGACTCCTCCATTCCCTTCTCAACGTTTCCAATCTTGCCCAAATATGAGCAGCCCCTTCACATTCCAGCCACCTCATCCCCTCAGATGCTCTCTGTGCTCCAGACTTCTGTAATTCACTTATCAGATATTTAGAAATTAAATCCCGAAATAACTTCTACTTTGAAATCGTACCTGGGTTCCCAGGTGTCTCTCTGCAGTCTCCCACTGCCTGGGTTCCCAGGTGTGTCTCTGTGCAATCTCCCACTGCCCTGGTCCATCATCCAGCCCTGCTCAGAGAGTCCAGGCTGCTGTCTCCTCGCCCCAGTTTACTTGCCTGCTCTCCCTCTTTCTCTACACTCTCCTTATACCCCCATCACTGTGTCCATAAAGGGGGGGTTATGTTGCTATTACTCCTTCCATATCCTTTACTTCCAAGTAAAGCCAAAATTTGAACCTGAATCTCCCCAGATAAAAGCATTCCATTTTATAGCCCTATCACCCAGGGGGGAAAGGCCCCTTTACTGCTGCATCTGTCACAGGTCAGAGAGGGGACACGTGGCCCTGTTTTCATTTCCACGTCCTGATTACCTTTTGCACCAGCTTTATGCAACGCCTCCCTGCCTTAGGAGCTCTGTCATTCCTGGTTTTCTCTTTCCAGTCTCCCCGCTGCCGTCCACCTCGGCCAATGTTCCAATGATGCCCGGTTCACAGACGTCTTCTCCTCCCTGTCTGCAACTTGGCAAGAAACTGGGCTCTGTCAGGGCCAGGCCTGGGGTCTAATCACGGTCCCTGCCTCTTTATCAAGAAACTTTTTGTGTTTTATTTTACCCTAAATGACTCTTAGGATCTATTTTGTGTTGATAAAGATCTTTCCAATTATTAACATGAAATTCTCATGCTTTATTTAGATATTTTTATAATGTCATTTGTGTTGAATAAATCATGTATCCATTATGATATATGTATCTTTAAATCATCGTTTAAGGACTCATTTGATTCTTACAAAATGGTGAGTTTAATCACATCCTATATTTAGACCTTTACTATTAGTTTATTATTGTACCTACAGTCTATAACTTTCTTTTTAAAAATTGTGGTGAAATACATATATTATAAAATTCATCATTTTATCCATTTTAAGTGTGCATTAAGTACAGGTATATCATTGTACAACCATCAATAGCATCCAACTCCTCATTTTTATTTTGCAAAAGAGACCTCTCTACCCATTAAACAACACTATCCATTCCCTCACCCCGCAGGCCTTGCCCACCACCACCCCACTTCATCTCCACGCATCTGGCCCTTGTTGGTGCTTCGTACAAGTGGAATCGCTCAGTATTCGTCCACATGTGGTTGATCTACTTTGCTTAACAGAGCACCCACTCTTAAGGGTCATCTATCCTGAAGCATGTGTTGGAATTTCATTATTTTTCAAAGATAGACAATATTCCCTTTCCCATCCATAGCACATTTTGTTTATCTATTTATCCAGGGATGGGTATTCATATTGCTTCCTCCTTTGGCTAATGCGAGTAATGCTTATATCATCATGGGTTCATAAACATCTATTCTAGCCACACTTTCAATTATTTGGGGCATATATACAGAAATGCATTTTGTTATGCAATCATAAAATGCAATTCAGTTATGCAATCATAAAATTATTCCACTTTCAATTGTTGAGAAGCCATTGTACTGTTTCCATTAACATTTCTACCCCCGGACCACAGGCTTTCCAGCATCTCCACCTCAGCGTCACCACTTGTTCTTTTCTTTTTTTTTTTCTAATTTGCAATTGAAATAATGATTGTACATATTTAGGGAGTACACAGTGAAGTTTCAACGCATGTAATGTGCAGGGATCATATCAGGGCAATTAGCACGCTCATCATCTCAAACATTTATCTTTTCTTGGTGATGGGAATATTTAATACCCTCCTTCTAGCTATTTGAAACTATGTAGTCAACTATTTTAAATTGCACACAATCTTTATGGACACCCTGTATACCATTGTCAACTAGAGTCATCCTATGGTGTATGGGACACTAGCCCTATTCCCCCATCTAGCTGTAATTCTGTGTCCTTCAGCAATTCCCCTCCATCCCTTGCTTCCCCCGGCCTTCCCAGCTCTACTGTCCTCTGTCCTTCTGTCACTTCGACGAGTCAACTTGCTGTAGCTTCCACATCTGAGTTAGATGTGTGGTGTTTAACTTTCTGTTCCTGTCTGAGTTCACCTAATATGATGTTCTCCAGTTCCATCTACTTTGCCGCAAATGGCAGGATTTCATTTTTCATGGCCAAATAGTATTCTGGCATATATGTTCACCTAATTTCCTTTATCCATTCATCTGTTGTTGGACCCTAGGCTGATTCGTATCTTGACTACTGTGAAAAGTGCTGCAATAAACATAGGGAGGCAGAGACCCTTGATGCACTGAGTTCCTTTCCTTTGGATAAAGGCCCCATCGTAGGATTGATGGATCATGCATTATATTACCAAAAAACAGTATGAAATAAGCATATCCAACTCTTCAGACCCAGGATAGTCTTTCAGTTATGAAAAATATATTCTGCCAAGTCAGAGGAAGAGATATTTGTGATTGGCAAAAATCCCTTCATTCCTCAGAATCACAGTCTTTCAGAAAATAACTTACTATGGAAAAATGTGTAGGATGTAGATACCAGAGTTGAGTCTTAATCCAATTCCCAGGGATGTCTTAGGTAGGTCTCATTAGGGGAAAAGGGAACACATTTTTTTCACCAGAGGTAACAAGAGGGTGGAGGTATAGGCACTGTACAGACAGATAACTGGGGAGCATCCTATCTGCAGAAAAAGCCTAGGCTTGGGTGAAGAAATGCTTTATTTTTGACATTGCAGTGAAGATAAACAATTTCCTGAGCACGTAAATCAGTATTTTTAAACATCTCTGCTTTTGTTATGCATGTTTTAACATTTTTCCCAATGGTATTTTATATAAAATTTGCACTATTGGGTAAGTTTAAAGGAAAGACTATACATTACATTTTCAAATCTAGTTCCTTATCACTTAAGGTATGTCCCACAGATGATCAGCAATTCTCCTCTGAGACCTAGCTTAAAATACAGAGTCCCAGGATGCACCCTAGGCCTGTGGAATCTGATCCTGAATCTGAATTTAACAAGAGCCTGGTGATTCATAGCACATTAAAGTTTGAGAAGGATTGTTTCGGTCACTGTTCTGTGAAAGCATAAACTAGTACAGAACTTCATTAAGCACAGGAACAAAGTTCTCCTTTCCGCGTTCCTCTTATATACCCAGCTAAATCTTCTCTGTTGAGGATCTCAATTAGAAATTTTGTTTCCATCTTTCTACACATTTCCCATGTACAGAGAAATAAAAAATTTTAGCTTTGAATTATCAAAAGTTTACAAATTCATGAAGTAAGAACATAATTTGGGTACAAAATAATTAGTTTTTAAAAATCATGTTCACTTTTTTCTCCTAATCTCATAGAAAGTGAGTGTCATTGAATGTGTGGGACAGCAAAGGATAGCCATTTACCCAGGGATTGCACTGATGGTCAGGGAGAGCCAGGACTTATTTATTTATTTATTTATTGTTATTATTAAATCATAGCTGTGTACATTAGTGCAATCAAGGGGTACAACGTGCTGGTTTCA